>OZ030013.1:96861457-97126457 GCA_964023405.1 Apodemus agrarius | reverse complement strand
CCAGGACCCTCGGACGGCGGCCAGGCAGTCTAGTAGAGAGGATCCACTCTGCACTAAGGCAGGGGAGCCCTAGAAGGATATCATCAAAAGAGAAAGCCTAGCCCTCAGTATCAGCATCTGCATAGGCTGTAAGGAGAGCCCCCTTACAGCCCAGCCCCCTTACCCAAAGCCTAGGGCCAAATAGTAAAAGAACCCTAAACACAGGGGAAAATGAAGGGTTGTATAAAATAGGAAACGTGCACCCCATGGCTACGCTGTGAATGATGTGAACGCAGTCATAACTACATAAATAGCGAATGTTGATTTAACCAAACATTAGCCTCTAACTACCATGACGGGGTAGAGTGGGAGAGAGGAGAGTTGCACGCATGTGCCAGGAAAAGAAGCTTAAAGGCTGGATCCTCCTCCTCCATCCTAGGGATTCATTAAAAAGCATAGAAACTGGAAAATCGAGAAATGACGATCCAAGCATGCTATTTTAGCACAAGGAAGCTCCAGCAATCATTCTCAGCCAGGGCCTCCAGGGAGGGGCTCCTGGGAGCGGAGCGCTGGCTTGCATTGTAAGTATCACGGAACCGTTGCCGTTTCCAAACTATGTACACTACACGTACGACTTTGATAAACATAAGGTTTTGAATACTACCAAAGACACAGCAAGGGGGAAATTAAGTTGAAATAAGCATGGTTCTGGTTGCTGGACCAATTTCTCTCCAACAAGTGCGTAAGTGACTTGGGTACTTGGGGCACAGACTAGGAAGAGCAACGATGCATTAAAGTGCTTTGAAATCTTGCTTGTTTAGGTTTAAATTCATACAGGACTCTTCACTCTCCTTCACGAAATAACTGATTGTTCTATAGCACATGGCAGAGGGTTCCTTGTTTCTGGCTTTCCTTGGGTTTTGTTGTTGTTGTTGTTGTTGTTGTTGTTGTTGTTATTTTGTTTTTCAGTCTCTCACACAAGGCTGGCATGCTAGAAACAATTGGTAATTCTTTTAGCTCACTAAGATCCAGTGAGCATCAGAAGGATTTATTTGAGAGGGATAAGGTTGGACACCTCATGCCTTTCAAGTTGCTCAGGAAAAGCACTGCAAAAACCCCTGGACTTATCTATGAACAGACCTCACTCCAGAGACTAGAAGGCCTGATATCTCATCACTACTAGAAACCCAAAGGAATAAATCCCAGCAGGAGATCAAGATGGAACTCTCCCCAGTAGAAATCAGGGGCTCTCCAAGTAGAAGCTGGATGATCTCCACTTGTAGAAGATGGGGGCCCCCATCTTCTCTCCCAGCAGAAACCGCCGGCAGACAAGGTTGTAAAGGAGGGGGAAGAGGATGAAGTCCAGGATGGAGGAAATGGGTCTTAGAATCAGGGAGACTTGCAGCCTCTTCACAGCAACAAAAGAAAGTAGAAAATGTCATTCCAACGAGTTAGTGATGAGCCCCCTCCTCCCACCATGTCCAGCCCTCGTGAGCCCTGGACTCAGCGTCAATTTGTGCTTTGAGCAAGCAGATCTTTCAGGAAGTTTCTGTAAACATGAAGTTTCTACAATATGTTTTAAGCCAGGAGGGGGTGGCATATGCCTTAATTCTAGCATCCCAGGGCAGCAGAGTTGGGAGTTCAAGAGCAGCCTAAGCTATGTAGTGAAAGTCTGTCTGAACACAAAACAGGTAAGCATGCAAAAAAAAACGTAGTAATCTTTGTTGTTCATTAATGTACAATGATTTACATACAAGGTTTACCTAGAGGCTCAAGAACCATCTTATGATACAGAGGTTGTGGCTGGAGAGACAGAGATTGTGTGGACTTGTGGCTCTTGCAGAGCACCAGGTCTGATTCTTAACAGCTGATTGTCATCTCTAACTCCAGTTCTAGGATATTTGATGCCCTCTTCTGCCCTCCTTCTTTACTAGACATGCATGCGGCACATATACATACATGAAGGTAAAATATTCATATCCATAACATCAAAATTTCATAATCTAACATAAATGTGGTGTTGACTATAGGAATGCAATGGGATCATATTTGGCAGAACCACCATGGTGGGCAGATTTTACTGGTGTACCTCTGGTAGGTTTCCCTCAATGTCCCATTTTGTTCTAGAGATATAAGCCACTGCAGTTCATTGTAAGCTGTAATTTAAGGATTGAATTCTTATCTGCTCCCATTCTAATTCCCAAATAATTGATGCTAAGACCCATTATGTTTATTAACAAGCTTGAAGCACTCTGATTGGGCAGATATGCATCTACTCTAACCCTCTCAGACATCTGTTTCCCCATGTGACTTCTGTTTGAGTCTCATCCTGGCTTGCTGTCCTCCATGTGTCTCCTCAAGGTGCAATCTCTTGGTGACCTGCTCATCTTGACTCCTCCTGGACCTTTTTCTTCATGGCTATCTCTTCTCTTTCTCCCTCATGGTCCTTCTCTCCTCTCTACCTAGGACCCTCAGCTGGGGTGAGAAGTCCAGTCTTCCTATCTCTGCTGCCCAGTCATAGGCTGAGTCAGTGCTTTATTGATCAGTCAGAGATGATGGAAAACATTTTTTTACATAACACAGAGACTATAGATGCCTGGCCAGGCCATCGACTGGACTGTAGACAGATGTCTGGGCACAGAAATCAGCATCTGAATATACAGTGTGCAAGACCAACCCCCCCACCAGTTTACTCTCTCCTGATTGCAATGGAGTAGAGAGAATTTGCCCAGATATACCCAGTCTCTGCTTTTTGTTATTCCTAAGGCTTCTTCTGTGTAAAGAAATGGGGCCACCTACTCTCAAGATAGTCCAGGCCCATAGGGGTCCCAGCCTTAGGAAGCCACATAGGCAGGGTCATTTGCATCACAGCCTTGATCAGTGAAATGTGGGCCTTATTTGCTCTGCTAATAAGACCCAGGAATTTTTCTAAGCCAGCGATGTAAAGGGAGCCTCCAAGGCTACAGGGATGGACCCTGACCAGCCAGCCAAAAACAATACACACTTGCTTTGGGGGAGCATATTGAATGCCTGCATTCCAATTGTTCTTGTTTCTGCTGTTTAAAGGTCTATGATTCACTGAAAATGATACACCTGGACTCAAATAGTATATAAATGCAAAGAGTGTTTTCTTCTTCAGAAGGCCCGGCATGCTGGGGTCTACCATCTAAAAAGATGCAGAGACTTGAAGTGATATGATTTAAATGGCTGATTTAATACACAGAGGAATTCCAGGGAGGGGTAGGTGACCTGTATCTTTATCTGTTGGCTCTATTTCTAGGGACATTTCAGAACGTTTGCTGGGGCATTGGGGTCTGGAAACTGTTGCTGGGGAAGTCTGGAAACTGCTGCTGACCCATTGTCCTTGCCTCAGGCCAGGTGTCATGTCTGGGCAGCTTCTGAGACCTGAACTTGCCTGGACTTGCCCAGTTCTTGGAAACAGAGATTTAGGCCTCGTCTTCTGAACTGCCAGTTTGAAGCCTGTCATGGAGTCAGCCTGTCTCACTGCTTTGACTGAATCATGCATTACATCTAGGAAGATGACTGCTTAGCTCGGCTTCCAGGAAGGTAAGAAAAACGTCAGTGCCAGGCTAAGCTCAGCCTAGTATGGGCAGTTCCAGCTGGGTGTTTCCCCTACAGTTCCCACTTCCTGACACCCACACCAGTGCAATGTCTCCCGGGTTTGTGTGTCTTACTCCACATAGCCAATTCCAGATCCTGCAGCCTCAGCTTGCATTGAGTGTAAACGTGTAGTTCCACCGAGGAACTGGCAGAGGCCGGGGTCATGTCTGATGTCCTCAGATAGAGAAGAGCTTGGAGACAAGAGGAGGGCACTTCAATAGTGGACACAGACATCACAGGCCTTGGGTGTTCCTATGGCAGAGGCTGACTGAACCTCCTGGCCTTTCATTTAGCTTCAGGCAGTACAGCATGCACTAAGGACAGCCATCAACATACAAACATTGTTGTCTTAGCACACTGTGGTCCTGCCCAAGTGACCCAAATCCCACAAGGAAGGGAGACAATCTCTAGGGTCTGACAGGTATGAGCGCTGAGGGCTCTGACATCCTTTCTTAGAGTAGAACAGAGAGAGGTGGCTGGGAGCTGAGATCCACAGCAGAGGGTAGAAATATGAGCTTTCCAGGGTAGGGATGCTGAGTATGAGGGACATGTGTGTCCCTCCAACCTACTCCAGCTCACACAAGCCCTCAGGACCTGGACACAAGGCTAGAAAATTAAAGAGGTTGTCACCAAACCAAAGCAGTTGTTGGTGCTATGGGTCCCTACAAGCTAGCCTGGCATTAGAAGTATGTAGACTCTCAACTTGCTTCTTGTTCACAGGTCTCCTTCCTTCTTCTCCCTTTGCAGCTGTATGTAGTGAGAAAGTTTATAGTTACCTTTGTTGTTGGGAGTAGAGTTTGTTGTAGGTGAACATGTCTCCCAGACCTTTTGATGTCATGTCCCAGGGCATCCATGGTCAGTGCCATGGTGTCTTAGTTCTATTGCTGTGAAGAGGCACCATGACCATAGCAATTCTTACAAAAGGAAGCATTTCATTGGGACTTGCTTACAGATATAAAGGGTTAGTCCATGACCATCAAGGTGGCACACATGGAGTTGGAGCAGTAGCTGAGCGCTTCATCCTGATCAGCAAACAGACAGACAGACAGACAGACAGACAGACAGACAGAGGAAAAAGAGGAGGAGAATAACTGGGCCTCGTATGAGATTTTAAAACCTCAAAACCCAAACCCCACACCCACCCCATCCCTTTACACTCACCCCCACCCCTCAGTGGTACACACACCCATCCCCCTCCCCCCTGACACACTTCCTTACACAAGGCCACACCTCTTAATCTTTCTAATCCTTTCAAACAATTCTACTCTCTTGTGGCTAAGCATTCACATATATGAGCTTATGTGGGCCATTCTTATTCAAACCACCACATTCCACTTCCTGGCCCCCATAGGAGCCTCCCGCCCATGGCTGTCTCATGATGCAGAATGCATTTTATCCAATTCCCAAAGTTCCAAGTCTTTCACAGTCTTAACCTCTTCTGAGACTCACTTAGCTGTAATCCTCTGTAAAATCAAAACAGGAAAGCAGATCGCATACTTCCAACATAGAAGGGCACAGAGCACACATTCCAAAAGAGAGGGAAGGGGGAATAAGTAGGGAATATCAGACCAAAGAGAGGCCTAAACCCAGCAGGGCAAGCTCCAAACTCTATCTCCATGTCTGATGTCTAAGGAGCTCTTCAGATCTCCAGCGCCTTTCATTTTGTTGACTGTAACACACTTTTCTCTCTTGGGCTGGTCCCACACCCTATCTGCAGCTTTTTTGGCAGGTATCTCACAACTCTCACATCTCCAACATCTTAGGGGATCTAACAAGATCCAGGCTTCACCTTAAATGCTTCACACAACAGCCTCTCCAGGGCTCCCTTCAGGGATGGCTCCGCCACGTGCTTGGCCTCAGAGGCTTGCCTTAGCCATGGGCTTCCACAACCCCTTTCTTATATCCTTGACCCTAAAGCCAGAATCAGGTAGCAGCTGAGTCCTGCTGCTTCCTGGGGCTGGAACCTCGGATACTTCTTATATTCTGTTTGCATAAGTTTTTAGTTGCTGATGTTTTCCTTTGGTGCTTAAGCTTTCCTTAATTCCCTTTCACAAACTGGGAGCTCAGCTGGGTAGGGTCTGACCCTGAGGTCACCTAACATCAGGCTTTTCTTTAAACTTTTTATCTTCTAGAGCCCCAGATTTAGCTCTGCTGCATTTCCTGATCTTCCTTTTTCCTCAAACTGTACAGTTTGGATTTCTCTTTGTCCAGTTTGCAGATTATAGATTTGCATAAATGGGATTACTAATAACCACCTGCCACAATCAACACTAGGCTCTCAAAATCTCCTCTGCCAAAGATATTAATCCAAAAACTCTTCAATTTAGCCTTGGGCAAATTTTTAGGAGAAAGACAAAAAGTAGCCATTTGCTTTGCCAAAATATCACAATAGTCTCCAGTCTGCTTTCTAATATTCTTCCTTTCTGAAACCTCTTGAGCTGGGACCCGAGAGTTCACATTGCCCTCAGCACTAGGTGTTGGTCCTGAGACCTGTGACGTCATATAGGCGACAATTAATGCAGCCCTGCAGGTTTACTCCTGTTACCAAGGCAATGAACACCATGTACCCAGAATTCAATAGGCCCACCTAGCCTACCTGTAATTTGAATAATCATGCATATAAGAAGGAGTAGCTTGCTCCCCCTCTTTCTCTTTCTCTTTCTGCTCATCGCTCCCGGCCTTCCCCTTTACCCCCCCCCCCGTTCCCCTTGTACCCCCATCTTAAATAAACCCACGTGGAGCTACTTGGTCTAGTCTAACTGTTTCAGCCCACACCTCCCGGTTCCTCCGCGGGCGCTGCGGACCGGCTCCACTGCAGGCGCTGCGGACCGAGCCTGGTCGGGTGGTTCGCTGCCTGCTCCTGGCTTTCCGCAGCGGGCGGTTCGGGGCCGGCGGTTCCACTCCGGCTGCCTACGCGGGAAAAACCAACACTAGGGTCCATGCTACAACTGGAATGACCCAATAGTTCTCACTTAAAATGTTCAACCGCTTTTCTAGTCCAAAGTCCCAATGTCTTTCATGTTCTTCCAAACAATATGGTCAGGGCTGACACAGTAATACCCAAAGCCTGGTAATGACTTCGGTCTTAGTTAATGTCTTAGTTAGGGTTCCCATTGCTGCAACAAGACACCATGACCAAAAAGTGAGTTGGGGAGAAAAAGGATTATTTGGCTTACACATCCATCATTGGAGGAAGTCAGGACAGGAACTCAAGCAGGGTAGCAGCCTGGAGGGCAGAGCTGATGCAGTGGCCATGGGAGGAGTGCTGCTCATGGCTTGCTCCCCATGGCTTCCTCAACCTGTTTTCTTAGGGAACCCAGGATCTCCAGCCTACGGATGGCACCATCTACCCTTGGCTGAGTTTTCCCCCATGGATCACTAATTGAGAAACTGCCTTACAGTCAAAGTTCATGTAGGCATTTCTTCAACTGAGGCTTCTTCCTCTTCAATGACTCTTGCTTGGGTCAAGTTGGCACACAAAATCAGCCAATATAGTTAGATTTATTATTGCTTTGATGAAACTGAAATGTAATGGTTGTGGCTCCAGCGACCTCTCCCCTTCTTTGTTCCAAGAATTATCTGACCCACATGGGAAAGAATTCAGAGTCTTTGCAATTGCCTTAGTTAAGATAACCCATGAGCCTTTTAGCCCCATACCCTCTTTACAGCTTCCTGCTCCTGCTGGGAGTCAAGGATAGGCCAAATTCTGTTCTCTACCCATGGAACCTTCTAGAGTAAGAATCCTCACAGAATGTGTTAACTTATAACCACATGACCTCCGGAAAATACCAGGCAGATCTAAAAATCAATAGTTAATAGATGTTAGCTTATGGGTTTAAACTGCAACTTGACAGATATAACCCATGCCTCTAAAAATTATAAAAACTGCCTGTAATGTCCCTTCATGGCCGCCTCTCCTCCATGGGCAGGATGACCCCAACTAGTTGGCTCATTAAACCTCCTGCATTTGCATCGATTGCTGCCTCCTTGTCTCCTTGAGAGGGGGGTCTTCTCGAGCAAGGCTCTTCGAGTCTTACAAAACATCCATGACCAAAGCAACTTGTGGAGGAAAGGGCTTATTAGGCTTCTGCTTTCATGTTACTGTTCATAATCAAAGGAAGTCAGGACAGGAACTCAAACACAGGAATCTGGAGGCAGGAGCTGATGCAGAGAGCATTGGAGGGATGCTGCTTACTGGATTGCTCCTCATGACCTGCTCAACATGCTTTCTTATAGAATTCAAGACCACTATCATTGCTGTGAAGAGACACTACAACCAAGGCAACTCTTATAAAGGAAAACATTTAGTTGGGCTGGCTTACAATTTCAGAAGTTCCGTCCATTATCATTATGGTAGGAAGCATAGAATTGTGTAGGCAAACATGGTGCTGGAGGAGAGAAGAATTCTACATCTTGATCTAAAGGCAACCTGGAGAAGACTGGAATTACACTCTGGGCTAAACTTGTTGCATAGAAGACCTCAGAGTACACCCCCACAGTGATGAGGCCATATCTACTCCAACAAGGCCACACCTCCTAATAGTGTCACTCCCTATAGCCAGGCATTTAAACACCTGAATCTATGGGGGCCAAACCTATTTAAACCACCACAACCACCATCCTAAGGATGCACCCCGCACAATGGTCGGGCCTTTCCCCCCATCCAATCAATAATGAAGAAATTGCCTTACAGGCTTGCCTACAACCTGATCTTATGGAGGCACTTCCCTAACTGAAGTTCCCTCCTTTGAGATGGTTCTAGCTTGTGGCAAGATGACATAAAACTAGCCAGAGCACAAAGCAAGGCCGTGCCCCCTTCCCCCCACCTGACTCCAGCGATCTCTGGTGCCTTGTGGCTCAGCTAGATGAGAGTGGAAGAGGTGAATAATGGGGTGTTATTTATGAGTCCCTTAAAGCCTCCACAGCCATGTGTCAGGCGCCATGCCTGGTGCTTTGTAAATGTGCCGTGACATTTGATCACCACAATTCCCTGAGGTTATGATAATCAGTCTGTGAATATAAGCCTGGCTCTCTGTGCTTCCCACGTCAATCTCTGTCCCTTAAATGCAAAGGCCCCATGGGTAAGAGGGAACTCGTTCTCAGGCCACAGGCAGGGGTTGGGGGGGTCCCTAGGGGCTTGCCCAGCTGGAAAGCATAAGCGAACGTGGGATCTAGACCATGCTCCATCACAGGCTGTAGCTGCAGCAAGGGTCTTGGCTGTCTCCCCATGGCCACAGATGCGTGGTGGCCATGGCCCTGCTCCTTGTTCCCCTCAGCCCACACGTTCCCCTTATATGATCTCATTGCTACATGGCTCCAATTACTGTCTCAGATTTATGTCCCTGACTCCAGATGCACACAGCCAACCCGCACTCACTTCCCTCCCCAGCTAAACTTCAACGGGTCCGCGCTAACCTGGGCCTCATCTGCTGTCTGACCTGCGGACCCTCCAGAACACCTTGCTGTTTGTGGGCATTTGCCTCCTCTCTCACCTCCCTCACCTAAATCCTGCCCCAAGTCATGTCTTGTAGGGCTAACACATAAATGTCTCTAGCTTCGTCAGGGTCTCTGCTCTGGCTGATGTGATTTCCTGCCTGGGTTACTTTGATCACTTTACAACTGCTCATTTCCGCTCCTGTTCCCCTCAAACCCATTCTGTCTACTAGACAGCCTAATGTCTTCAAACCCAAGGCTGGGCAGCTCATGCCTACTCTCCTGCCTGACTCTCGCTTAAAGCGCTTTAAGTCTCTCTGCCTCGTGTGTAGAGGAACCAGGTTGCTAGTGTGGGCTCCAGGTTTGCAGGGCTGATCCCTGCTGCCACAGAAGCTGTCCCAGGCCTTTCCATGCTGGCCTTGCCGGAGGTATCCCAGGCCTGGCCTCTCTGCTCCCTCTGCTGAACTGGCTCCCTCTCAAGGGACACTTGACCCTTCCCACTGCCCTGGGGCCTCTACTTCTTCCTGCGGAACACTGAACAACTGAAAAGGTTCCTGCAGTGGTTCTAAATTTTTTGGGATTATTTATGTTGGGTTTCTAGACCCAGGACAAGCCACTGAGGTGCCTAATTAACATACAAAAGCAGACCTGGACTCCAGGATCTCCCAGCATTCCTCAGTCCCTACTTGTTAAAGGGCATGGCAGGCATAACCGGCCCTCCACCAGCCCCACCCGCACCCCCACCCCACCCCCCACCCACTCCCCGTTCCAGCCAAGGGGGCGGGGCTTCCTTACCCCAGAAGCTCTTCTTTATACAATCGATACATTTGTGCCTACCCACAACCCCATTTAGAGGATTCTTTCCTCTCTCACTGCCCATGCGCGCGCGCTCTCTCTGCACCCCACACCCTGCTTTTCTGTCTCCTTGTCTGTAGAGCAATTTCCCTGACCTCCTCCTGTGAGATCAGTGAGCCAGCCTGAGAACTGCCTCCAATAAACCTGCCTTTATATACTTTTAATTCTGCTTGAATTGGCTTATTTCATCAGCAGAGAAAAACGTATCTGTTTTTATTAACGGTATTAATTGTATAAAATAATGGGTTCCTTGTGACATTTCCATGAACATATACAGTGCTCTTCCCTCATGTTTTCTTTTATTGGTTTTTAAAACCCACTGAGTCAGTTCAATATTACCTGGATGTGCATGGATGTAGGACAGTGTGCTAGAGCACAGGTGAGACCATCCTGCTTAAGAAAATTGACTCTCCCTTTTCCAACTGCCATTACTTGCCAGTAGCTCCTCAGGTAGGGGACTTCATGAACCCCTTCCCATCCATGGTGGTTGGAATAGGTATGGCCCCATAGAATCGAGTGTTTGAGTGCTTGGTCCATACGGAATGGAACTATTAAGAGGTATGGCCTTGTTGGAGTGGCTGTGACCTTGTTGGAGGAAGTGTGTCACGGTGAGGGCAGGCTTTGAGGTCTCCTATGTTCAAGCCACACCCAGTGTGACACACAGTCTCCCCTTGCTGCCTGTGGATCAAGATCTAGAACTCCCAGCTCCTTCTCCAGCACCGTGTCTGCCTGCAGCTGACATGCTCTCTGCCATGATGACAATGGGGACTCTGAAACCGTAAGCCAGCCCCAGCTAAATGGTTTTCCCTACAGGAGTTGGCATGGTCATGGTGTTTCTACACAGCAATAAAGCCCTAACTAAGACACCATCCATGCTGGGATTTTGGCTGGGTATGTAGGTCTTGTTGTGTATGCAATGCCAACCGTTGTGATCGTACATGCACAATGACCCTGGCTTATTAGGCAAATGCTGTTTGGCTATAGATGCCCATTACCTCTGGCTCTCCCTGTCTTTCTGCCCTCTCTTCCTCAATGACACCCCCCACCCCAGTTTGGGAGCTGTGGGGCTGCAATGAGGATGCTCCATTTAGAGCTGAACAATTCTGTCGTCTCCTATTATCTTCATATTGGCCAGTTTGGGTCTCCCTATAAATCACCACCTAGTGCAAAAGTTAGCTTTTTGTGATTAGGGTTAAGAGATATACTAATCTGTTATAAAGATAAGAATGAAGGGAAGAGTTTATTACTATAATATTTATTATTATTATTATTATTATTATTATTATTACTATGACCATTTTACAGAATAATATGAGATTCTCCCTAGGGTACTTGATGGCTGAGTTAATGGTACCAGGCATGAGCTTCATCTTATGAAACAGACCTCAGTCCAATCAGAAAGTGGTTGGCTATTCCCATAACACTCCTGACACCATTTATGTCTCTGAACATATCTTGTCAAGCCAAGAGGGCCCATGATATAGTAACTATTGAGACCCCTGACTGGCCCAAGGGCATGGTGCAGGGACAGAGCTGAAGGTCAATTTTAAGATGACTAAGTATTGACCCTCTAGGAATCAGGAAATGAAGAAATTTAAGAATTTAGGGCAAATGATGGGTATCAAAGCACATCTGTGCAAAACGTATTAGCTTCATCTCCAGCAACTACCTGGTGATATGTTTTGGACCAAATTCTCCTTACCCTGTACCCACAGACTGCTCCTCAGAACACAGAGGTGAAATCAGACTGAGCTCTGCAGATCGAATAGATGAGAGGAGACAGTCCAGGACTGATGTCAGACAGACTTATCTTTAGGCCAGTGATGTGTCCAGGACCAGCCACTTGTTATGGGATCCCCTTTGAAAACTTCAGGAGAGGCTCAAGTAATATGAGGGCTTTCTCTTTCTTTATTGGAACTTTCCCTCATTGTTTTACGATGCTTAGTATTAGCTACTTTTCTGTTGGTGTAATAACACACCACTATAAAAAGCAACTTGGAGAAGGAAGGGTTTATTCTGTCTTACAGTTCCAAAGGTAGAGAGTCCACAACAGTGGGGAAGTCACGTGGCAGGAGCAGAAGGCCAGGGGATTAAATTTCCACTCATACATAGGAAGGAAACAGAGAGAGGGGGGAGGGAGAGAGAGAGAGAGAGAGAGAGAGAGAGAGAGAGAGAGAGAGAGAGATCATTATGGCTATAAATCCTCAAAGACAAAACTGTGTCCAATGACATATTTTCTCTAGTAAGTTTATAGAATCTTTAGAAGGTCTTATAACCTCCCCCAAACAGTATCACCATCTGGGGACCAAGTAGTCAAATATATGAACCTATGGACAACATTTCCCAATCAGGTACAGCCTCTGTCCACATCATTTGGCCCTTGAGTGTTAGCTATTTGGAGACAGAAGAACTCGATCAAGAATAATTCTTAATGTACAAGTTAGGCAGATGTTTTGAAATGTGGCCATAACACATGTGATTTTTATTCTTCCACTTTGGATGAAGTATGATTCCATCAAATTTCAATGTTTAATTAAAAAAACTGAGAATAAAGATGAGGAAAGTGTTAGTCTTAGAAATGAGCCATGGAGTCAACAGACACCATCATGAACCAAATTAAATTTCCAATCGCTGCGATTTTACCATGGAGAGAAAGATATGTATTGCTAATAAACATAATAAGCAGGCTGGTGGAATATTCATTGATCTAATTAGTTAAGAGAAGTGTATCATGAAAACATTGGGAAGGTATTTAAATTTCTCAGTATATTAACTAGTCTGGCAGTAACAGAACAGAATGGACAAACTGTATTACAATATGTGTATAGACATGAGCACCATCCTTCAGAGACCATGGAAGGTACATGACCATGCAGAAAACCCTAAACACCTAGTACAGTACATCAGCCAAGGCAGAAACATGATACAGATGTCCCTCCAACTCATCAATAAGACCCTGTAATTCACAGGAGACTTGCAATTCATTATCATGTTGAAAGAAATGTTACTATGGCAACCGTTCTGTTTCTCAAGTGCAAATGGTTTGACCAGTCCTGCCAGAGGAGGAACAGAATAACTTCCCTATTCTGACTCTAGAAACTGATTGTCACATGAAAGAGAATAAAAGGTTATAAAAAAAAAAAAAAAACCTAATATCCTTTACTGAACTTGTCTGATGCCAGGATGTCCCGGAGGAATTTGGTGACAGTTTTGATAGCTATCAACTTTTCTTCCTTCCTTTCTTTTTCTTCCTTCCTTCCTTCCTTCCTTCCTTCCTTCCTTCCTTTCTTCCTTCCTTCCTCCCTCCCTCCCTCCCTCCCTCCCTCCCTCCCTCCTTCCTTCCTTCCTTCCTTCCTTTCTATCTTTCTTTCTTTCTTTCTTTCTTTCATTTTTTTTTTTTTTTTGGATTTTGGTTTTTTCGAGACAGGGTTTCTCTGTGTAGCCCTGGCTGTCCTGGGACTCACTCTGTAGACCAGACTGGCCTCGAACTAAGAAATCCGCCTGCCTCTGCCTCCTAGAGTGCTGGGATCACAGGCGTGTGCCACCACCGCCCGGCTCTATCAGCCTTTCTAAAGTGTCATTCATCATAACTTTTATCATATTTAAATAAGTATTAACCTAGGTTTGTATCCTGAATCTCGTATTATTTTTGTCAAGGAAATTTCCCAAATTGAAAACAAAATAGTAGAACCGACCTGGGCATTAACTGACACAGTGACGTGTGGCCTGGAGTGGGAAGCTCTCTGGTGGCCTTAGAATCCAGGGCCAGCCGAGCAGGCTGCAGAGGGAGCTTTGTCCAGCTGTCTGCTGTGGAAGCTTCCACGGAGGCCGAGAGGCGGTCACCAGCGTACACTGCTCCCCGTAAGGACTGCACTGGCACCTGGTCCTTTCACAGTCACGCCAGCCAGGCTGACTTCTGTTCTTCTCCGGCTCTAATTTATTCTATTCTTGGAGCCTGGTAGTGGGGTCCCAGTAGCCTTCTAGAGAACCAATAAAGTCACCCAAACAGTCTAGCAACAAATAAGCTAGTAACCAACCTTCAAAGCATTCAGACACTTGGGCCTGGCATTGCTCTTTCCAGGAATCTATTAAAAAGGAATAATGAGAAAAGCAGCAAGTGCAGAAAGGCCAATCAGGCCCCGTGGCTCTGCACAGCGTGGTGATGATGAGCCGACAGTTGTGTTATAATATGTCCTCCTCACCGTCAGGTGTGTCCAACCAGTAGGAAGGTACTACGCATGCTCACTTCTAAGTGGTACAATCTTTTGCTTTTTTTCCATGCATGCATGCGTGTGTGTGTGTGTGTGTGTGTGTGTGTGTGTGTGTGTGTGTGAAATGAGCCAGTGGGAGGAAATTGGTGATTTCCCATACGGGAAGGGCTGACATGCCTACTGTTCCTCAGGCCCAGATGTCTTTTCCCTCCTCAATCTTTCAAATAAATGGCCACATGAACTAAAAACAAAACCTGTCTCTCTTCCTTTCTCGGAGAACCCCGAACCTTTGTTCAGAGGTATGGGTCAGCTCTGCCTCGGAATCCCAAGCACAGAGCAGTCCCTAGCAGAACCCTTGTGTGGTTTGTTGTTGTTTTTGTTTTGCTTTGTTTTTTTGTTTTTTTGTTTGTTTGTTTTTTGAGACAGGGTTTCTCTGTGTAGCCTTGGCTGCCCTGTAATTCACTCTGTAGACCAGGCTGGCCTCAAATTTACAGAGATCTGCCTGCCTCTGCCTCTGCCTCTGCCTCTGGAATTAAAGATGTTCTTGCCACCCCTGCCCAGCTCAAACTTTTGTGTTCTAATGAGGAGATGGCCACGGAGTCATTTCACATCTACAAAGGTCAGAAAGTGCATAGATCAGGGTGGCTAACCTGGTCATGGTTTGGCTTTGGGGAAGAGTCATGGTGCAAAAGGAAAACACAGCAGCCCAGCCTCTCCCTTCTGAGTGTCCTTGGCACACTCTAAAATAGGAACTGCTCTTTGAGATTCCTGAGCCCTCTCCTGTTCTTCCGTTATCTGTATCTCAGGGAAGGAGAGTCACTGGACGTGGTGACTGCTGTGGAGGATGATGAGGGTAGGGCTCAGTCCACCTGCTGAGACTCCATCGCTCCGTCACAGCTTGGGTGGGTTGACGCACTTCCAAAGCCAAACTGTCGGTGCCCACCCTGCGAAACCTCCTGGAGCAAGGCTGGGGTTTGAGGACATAAGCTACGAATTCTTTGCGGGGAGCATGCTTTAAGCAGAGGTGACAGGGAAGGAAGCAGGGGAGACGTGTTATGTACCTTCTGCACATGTGGCTCATAAGAAGCCTGTGTATTAGTGGGACAAGAGCTTGGCGACAGGGAAAGTGCCCAGGATGATGCCACCACCTCATAAAGCATGCCTTCATTTTGCAGCACGATGAGGGTCCCCACCCCACCTGTCTCCATTTGACGACTTCAGCAAGTCTGTTGATGCCACAGGAGAGCCTGCCTGAGGCCCAGTCTCAAGAAGTGGGAAGGGCATGCTGGAGAGAAAAGGAAGGCCCAGAACAGTCAAGCTAGAGACTTCATTCCTTGGGCCATGTAGACAGCTGCCAGGAGCAGGCCAAGAAGCTGTGACAATGACTGTGTGCAGGGCACTTCAGAGGAGGCAACTGGCAGGGAAGGGGAGAGTCTCAAACTGGGGGCTGGTGACTGTGAAGCCCACTCTGCCTCCAGACTGCCGCATCGCATATTTTCTAAGCTCCTGCTACCGTGGGCATGTTCACCGGAGGTGTTTGGTTTGGTTTAAAATGTTTTCATTTTAATTTAATGCTTTAATTTTTTTATTTGAAAAATTAATCTTTAAATTTTAATTAAAAAAATAATAAATGAAGTGGCCAAATCTTCACTTCCTGGATCATGCAGACCCAGGTCTAGGCCACGTGCTTGGGGGGCACACCACTCTGACCACAAAGGGCCAGTCAGCTGGAAGATGCTGGAGACGCTTTGCAAGGCTCTGATATTTATTGCCTTTTACTGATATTTATTGCATTCATCAAAGGAGTTTAAATGTGTGTGCATGCAGCCTGCCAAGGCCACCGCTAGCCATAAAAATAGGGGAGATCAGATGTCCCTGGAGAGCCCACACAGACTTCAAGCGTTTTCATTCCCGGGGCTAGCTCAGTATCGCCTATATGTGGAAGGAGCCTATATAATAGCTCCTTCTGGCAGACTCAGATGAACAACTAGCCTCTGGGGGCCCAGGGGTGAAGGTGGGGTGAATTCCTTCCGGGAAGGGCACTATGAATAATCATGGCTTGGCTCTGCCCGGCATGGCCTGCTCACAGGCTTCCAAATCATCTCCTTGGAAGGGCCGCATCACCTCTAATGAAGTGACTCCATGTCCTGGCCAAGTCCCCACCTTCCCCGATCCCTGCAGCTCCAGGTCTAGGCCACGTGCTTTGGGGGGCACACCACCCTGGCCCCAAAGGCCAGTCAGCTGGAAGATGCTGGGAAACGGTCTGCAAAGGCTCTGATATTTATTGCTTTCCAAATGTATCATGGCTCTGCCTTCCACCAAGGAAAAAAATGTGGTTTTGATTTTATCGTTGGTGAGTCGCAAACCCCCTGTAACGAACCCCCTGTAACGTCTTGCTGGAGGCTGCCTGGATCCCGGAGAGCTCTCTGTGGTATTACCAAGGCCGGAGTCTGGGCTCAGGAAGACCTGGTCCCCTGCTGCTGAGGTCACTAACCCTCTCGTTGGCACTGGCTCTCTTCTCTCACACACTGCTCTCTCCGGAAAGCTAGACTCTTTCTTGGGACACAGGGCAGGATCCATTGTCACATCAAGCCTCTGAGCACTAGACGTGCCAGCGTGCTCAGCCCAGAGAACCTCCTAGCCCTGTTTATTCAGGGCCGGTGGGACTCTGCATAGGGAGAGACGTGAGACCGGACAGCTAAGGTCTAGGACTGGTGAGATGAGGGCCACAGCCAGGGGCAGCTGCCTCCTCTCAGCCTCCAGTTCTCCTTGCCGTCTCCTTTGTTTCTCTAGTTCCTTCTCTGAATTAGCTACTTTGCCATCCCTGCCACCAAAATGGATAGAAACTGTGGTTCTGGATTCCGCCTCTCCTCTTGGGGTGTCCGGACCCCACCATACATCGGCTTGGTGAGAACAAAGTGAGATCCAGAACTGGTGGGGCCTAAGGTCCACCTTTTCCCTCTGTGGCGTCAGACCAGGCACGATCCCTGTTCGGTTGGGGCGAGGGGCACGTTCTCGGAGGATCTTAGTGCTACAGTCTTTTTAGACTAAGGCCTTCTCAGACGGTCTTTAATGAAACAAGCTCTCTGAGACTACCTTAGCTTGTTCGAATTTCTTCTCTCAGGGTTGGTTTGGACAGATACGTTTTATTCAGGGTGAACCAAGGGTTCTATAGTTTTAGGGCAGGGTGTGAGAATATCCAGGAAGGGGAAAGGTCATTGGCTGAAGAATACGATACTGAGATGCCTCAGTAGCAGGGGGAGAAGACCAGGGAGCTGGGTACTAACCGACTGCGTGGGTCCACCCGGTTGGGGCTCACCTAGTTACGTGCTCAGAGGCAGAGAGGGAGCTCGCTCTGCTCCTTCCAGGGGTTGGAGCTCTACTCCTCTATTTCCTCGCTGGTTCTTCTTGTGGCAAGGTCCACATGCTCTATAGGAAGCAAATGAAGGGAGGAAAGGCTCGTTTCAGCTTATCCTGACTGGGGAGGAAGGCCTGGTGGAGCAGGCCTTTGATGGCATTGGGAGAGTGTAAAAGAGCCCTTCCACATTACCACAGCCCTGGGCGCTGAGGAAGAAGCAAGGATGGGGGTGATGCTCAAAGCCCACTCCCTGGTAACCGGTTTCTTCCAGCTAGACACTCCTTACAGATTCCACGGTCTCCAAAAAATAGTCTCCTGTGGTGCCTGAGAGAAAGTTTGTGAGAGACTTTCCAAAGCCAAGCCACATCCGTGACTCACCACTACCTTTCTCTCTGCCCCTCTTCTCTTCCCTGTCTCTGTACTCACCTTTGACCTTTTCCTCTCTCTCTTTCTCTTCTTTCTCTCTCTGTCGTGGTGTCTTAGTTAGGGTTTCTATTGCTGTGGTGAAACACCATGACCCAAACAACTTAGGGAGCGAAGGGTTTACTTTATCACACTTCCACATCACAGTCCATCATCTAAGGATGTTAGGGCAGGACAGAGGCAGGAGCGGAAGCAGAAGCAACAGATCATGCCACTCGCTGCTTGTCCTTCGTGGTTCCCAGGACCATGAGCCCAGGTATGGCACCTCCCACCGTAAGCTAGATCCTCACACAGCAATCAAGTAAACGCTCCAAAGGCTTGCCCCTGGGTCGGTCTGATAGCAGCATCTTCTCAATTTAGATTTCTTCTCTCTGAATGACTCTCATTTATATCCACTTGACAGTAACCTAGCAAGCACACACAGTCAACTTGACACAACTAGGAAGAGGTCACCTCAACTGAAGAAGTGCCTCCATCAGACTGGCCTGCAAGCACAGGCATAGGACATGTTCTTGCTTGTTAATTGATGGAGCAGAGTCCAGACCACGGTGGGCAGCCCATGCCCAGACAGGCGAGCCTGAGCCGGAGAGAAAAGCTGACCGAGTAAGCTAGAGGGAGCAAGGCAGTAAGCAGCCTTCCTCCATGATTTCTACTTGAGTTCCTGCTTATGTTCGTGCTGTGACTTCTGCCAGTGGTGCATTAGAATCTGGAAATATAAAACAAATAAACCCTTCCTCCCCCCCAAGTTGTTTTCGGTCATGGTGTTTGTCACAGCAACAGAAAGATGACCTGCTACATTTCTTTTCAACCAGGCCTGCTGCCTCAGCACAGCTGTGCCCAACGCCTACTGGGAGCCTGCCTCAGCTCCCCTTCCTCTTTGCCCCACCTTGCCTAGCTCTAGCCCCATGTTGCCCTCCTCCTGCCCCACCCCCAGGCTTCATCCTGACACCACTGGGCCATGCTGTGCCCGCTCCCTCTCATGGAGCTGTAGAATTCCTACCATGCTCCTGCTCTTGGGTAGTAAATGTTACTCTCTAGTGTGGGTCTATCTCAGGCAGGCTCAGGAGTCCTATTTCTCCATCTCCTTTCCGGTGGAAAGAGCCCTTCTACCACGTCAGGGATGTGGATGGTGAAGTCTACTCTCCTTTCCACATGAGAAAGGGGACATGTACGATGCATCCCTACCCATGGCGACTGCTCCCAAAGCTACCTGTCTAAACTCTGGGACCCAGTGGCTTTGGGGATGGGAAAACCCTTTCCTCCTTGGTTCATAAACTCAGAAGACCAGTGGCACTGGGGGTTTGTCAACATCTCTCTCTTGGACTAGAGGCCAAAGTGAAAGCTCACAGGTACATTACAGTCATGGAAAGGGTCCAAGGTCTTGGTTCCGAGACCTGTGACGTCATATAGGCGACAACTAGCATCTTACTGCAAGCATAGGCCTGTTACCAAGGCAACGGCCACCATGTACCCAGAATTCAATGGGGCCTACCTTTTCACCTGTAATTTAAATTACCACCCATATAAAAGGGTAGCGTTTCTTCCCCTCTCTCTCTTTCTCTTCATTCCCTGCCTTCTTCCTACCCGCTCACCTGTACCCCATCTTAAATAAAGCCACATGGAATTGTCTGGTCTAAGCCCTCATTGCGGCGGCCCACATTTCGGCTTCTCCGCCGCGGAGGGGCAGGCATACAGGTGGCTCGCGTGGGCTGCAGGTCACCGAACTGCATGTAAAAACCAACACAAGGGATGAGAGCAACGATCTGTGCCATTTCAGGGACTTGGTCCCCCAGGAGCTCAGAGAGACCCAGGAAGGTAGGAAGCATTGTGGTAGAGGGGAGAGCTGCAGGGCACAGTAGGTCTGCAGGACTCTCACAGGCTCCCCCAAAGCACCGCTCTCCTCTCCCGTGCTTCCAGAACCTCCAAATTTCAATACAAACTGCAGATCTGGATTTTTTTTCCCCTATGAAAATGTCAAGACACAATCCAAAGTTTTTTTTCTTTGAGAAGCACTCTGCAAGCCAAATCAAACATAACGACAGGACAAATAAGGCTTGTAAAGCCTAGTTATGACCTCTCTGCTGTATCCCCAACCTCCATCCTGACCCAGGACCTCCTGAGAGCTGGCAAGAGGCTCTCCCCTTCCGAAACACTGCTCTCCGGGCCCACCAAAGCCTCGGGGCCCAGCCCTCCCCAGAGCTGTCGCAACACTCAGACGACCCCCACTCTGTGTAGACTCCACGCCTGTCAGTTTGCTCTCAACCCACAGATCCCTGGTCACTCATCACTCCGCAAAGCTGGTTATAAACAAGTTAGAAGGCAGGTGTTGTCCGAGGCAGCCCTTGAAGATCGCACTGCTGTCAGTCTCAGCGTGTGCTCTGGCCCCTAGTCTTCTGTCACAGAAGGGCCTCACGCACAGCTACGTTCTCTCTCATCTCAGGCAGCCAGAGGCGTCACCATACCACAGCTCAAGACCATGGATCTCTAGGGGATCTCCCTAAGGGCTGGCCCCTCAGACGACCAGGGGCTGGTGGGCTGGGAGGGTAATCAGCTATGTGTGCTTGGAAGGAGCTTAAGCCCCACGTGCCTCAGTTCTTCACCTGTAAAACAGAAAGGCTGCCTCCAAGATTAGATGATATAGAAACCCCTCGCCTGAAGGCCCTGAAACAAAGAGAGTAGTGATGGCCGCCACTGCTGAGCCCTGGGGGAGAGGCTGGCTGACCCTTAGCCCTCTTGGTTACCGGTGGTGTTGTGGATAGCCCTGGGCTCGTACTTTGATGTTAATTCCACTCCTCAGAGGGGCTGCAGATGAGGAGTTGCCTTGTGAACCGTCTCCCCACCTTGACTTTTCAAATAAAGGCTTGAGCCAATGATTGGGCAGGAGGAAAGTGGGAGGAGCAGAGTCTAGGGGAGGAGCTACGGGGTATAAAACAGGAGGAGGAGGAGCAACGGAACAGGAGAAGAAACGAAGAGAAGAAAGGGGGAGAGAGAAACGGTTAAAGAGAACCGGAGAGGCGGCAGGGAGAGAAGCTCGGGGCCTAGAGAAACTGCAAGTTGTATGGGATAAAATAGATTGAAACAGAGTAGTAGAGTGGGAGGCCTGCCCAGTCTAGGCTTGTAGCTTGTTTTGTTAACCGCTGAGCTGAGCTTTCATTTACCGGGGAACAGGGTTGGATACATAGTAGCAACAGTTACCGGTGGTGTTGAGATCACCTCTTGCCTTCCCTCCATCATACCGTGGCTATGTCACAGACATATAAAGCTTCAGGGACAGCAACTACTGAACTCAGCTGTGACTCCACTCCAAGTCTGGAAATTCTAGTCCGGGACTTGCAGCCGACCTGGCTTGAGACTCCCCTGACTGAGACCCCTCTTTGAGTTTCTCTAACTCCCCTGTCCTGGGGCTGACTCGCTTCTACCCAGAGTCTGCTGTTGGCTCTGGGGTCCAGCATGTGCAGACCCAGGACCAGCTAGTCACTGAGCCATGCAGGGCTCTGGCCCCTCAGCTTCCCCTCTCTGCCTCAGTACAGCTCTCTGCACACATCACGAGGTCACTAGTGTGAGTGGCATCCCTGGTCAGAGGTGAAGCGGCTGTTTTGGGCTCCTGGGTCATCCCCGGGGGTTGAATCTGATGCTCTGAGAGATTTGTTGCTTGTCTTTTAGGCCATCATGAATTTTTGTTCCTAGTTGCCCCCTAAAAATCCAGACTTGGGCCCTGCAGAGGCCATGCTGGAGGCGCCCTTCCTGTTAAGACGGATGGATGGATGCTAGTCCTGGGCTTGGGCTGGAACCCCTTCTTTTTTCTTGCTTTATTTTCACATCTTGCTCCAGATCCCTTCTTCCAACGGACGGACTGTGCATGACTTTCACAGGGCCAAGCAGAACTGAGGGGGTCCAAGAGTCCTGGCTGTTCCCTTACCCCCCACTGTGTGACATCCTGTGGTATTATTAGAACAGGAGGTGATGAGGTGAAGACGGTTTGTCAGCTAGAGCCCGGGCGAGATTACCCTCTAAACCATGCCAGAGATGGGCCCACACTCAAAAAAAAATGTACAAATGTGAATTCCAGCTGTGCAAGGGCATCCCGGCCCTCCCAGAGGCACACTGCCCTCTGCTGGTCATGCTGAGAATGCAGTGCCAATGGGGCTTTGCTGCGAGGAGAGGGAGAATGAGATGGGTGTGTTTGCGCACGTGCACACATCACTTCCTCACCGCCCTCCCTATTGCTCACACCACAATGACAGGTCTCTTGGAGATCAGCTCCTCAAAGCGTTGGCATTTCTAACAAATCAGTCACCTAGTTAGCCCATCTATGCATAAGCACCTGCTGTGTGCTCACAGCGCTGCAAACCGCCTTGACTGGAGAGCCAAGCCTCTGACCGCCATGCCTTGGCTTCACTGTGTCAGATTCCTGTCCCATCTAATGTCCCCCACCTCTTTGCAACTGGTGTTTGCTCCTCTTTCCAGGACATGTGACCGGGGTCCCTATCAAGTACTGACCTCTGCTCTCTCCTGCACCCACCAACCCTCCTGGCACCCTTCCAGCCAGTTCTTACCCAAACAGCTTGCACAGGCCAAAACCCAGGGGTCTCTGCTAAAGGAGGACTCATAGTTCCTTGAAATAAGGCCTATAAGTCCCAGCTGGAATAATACAGACCCACCTGAATGTGAACTTGCTTTGGGAGGGTAGGAGCTGGCTAGGCCAAGATGACAGCAAACTGGGGGGGGGGCAGTTTTTCCATCACCAGCAGCCATCAGAAGGAATGGCGCCAACTCCCTGACATCCTTCTCCCAGACAAACCACTGTACTCACCCCAATAACAGTGAACCCTAGATATACTTATAGCTACGTATATCTTATATATGTAGCATCTGCGCCAAGTCTCGGGCAACGCATTGGCTCCCCTCCCCACCCCCACATGCCTCAGCCTCAAGGCCTTGGACACTCACCTGGCCCTTGATCCCTTCCCTACTAAACAGGGGTCCTACTAAAGAGGTGCTTCCTAGAAGACTCCCACATCAAGAAGTGATCCTTCCCTCCCCCACAGTTTCCAGGGCCCAATCTCATGCAGGTTCTTGGGCTTGTGTCGGAAAGAAAACACACAGAGAGAATCCATCCTTTGCTGGTCTCCAGAGGGAGCCTTTCAAAAGAGCTACATTCACATGGGTAGCTTTGGTTCTCCGGAGGGCAGTGACTGGCCACCAGGGCTAGGCGTCCTGTGGGGTGACACTGGGAAGCCAGCATGCTCCCCAGTAAAGCCAGGCAAGCCCTTCCTCCACTGGAGGAGGAAGCAGCCAAACAAGGGCCTGGGATACAGAGCCCTAATGGCCCATTTAAGTAGCTCCCCTCAAGCAGAAGTTTCCCACATGACCTTCTAGCCAGGGCCCCAGGCGTTCCCGCCTCCACAGCAACTGTTGCCTCCTCTGCTTGGCATTCCGTCCAGCCAGGGCATGAGGGAGGCTCAACGGGAGGGGGGAGGGGGGCAGCAGAGGGGGCTGGGCTCTACCGACTGAGACCTTTCCTGTGAGAACTGTTAGCCCTCTCGGTCTGGTTCTGCCCCTTTGCAAAACCCTGAGAAGACCAGGACCTGCATCAGCCGGGGGGACCCCTCAGCTAAGTCCACTGCACCCCACTCCTTCCCGTATGCTGCCTGACTTCAGTGACAGCAGCTTCAGCTCCTGAACTCTCCTTGCTTACCTAAGTTCGAAGGACTCACATGTCCGTAGACAGAGATACTTCGTACACCAACTCAAAGGCGGCTTCAGTCACTGTGGCCATTTGCCCAGACTTGAGCTTCCTGGATCTGGCTCTGTGAGGCCCACCAAGCTAGGCTGAGCCTTGGGCTACCATCACCCACGTCTTCTACCCAGTGCAGGCCGGTCGCATGAGTACCTCGTCCGTAGATGACGTAACCATAGATTTAACCAACCATGAATAGAAAAGATTTTGGAAAACACATCTGTGTACTTAGTGAGCATATGATTTTTGTCTTCCATAAACCACAGCCTAAAAGACACGCACAGAGGATTTGCATTGTATTTAGTAAAAGAAGCTTCATCTAGAGATGATCTAATTATGCAGGAGGGGACACAGGCACTAGCTAATATAACGTCATGTAAGGCACTCACCATCTGTAGTCTGCCGGCTGTGGGGAGGGCTGGGCTCCAACCAGGCCTCCATGCACACAGAGAAGTAGATGCGTTGAACTCTTCTGGCTCTTCTCCCCAAAGAGGCCTGAGGGCGGAGGGCCTGCATTGGTCTGGCTTCTAGTCCACCCTAACACTCCATCTCATCCCTGTAGCCTTCCAACGTTGTCCCCTGTCCATGGTATAACCTGGTCTTCTGTCACATGCTGTTCATGGGTCTGAAGCCCTGAGCCTCTAGACGTTTGGCTCTCCCCAACTGTGCCTGCCATGGTCGTTGAAGCCTTTGTGCGCATGACAGCTTCTAAGACCTTTGAGCCCAGGCACAGTCCCAGGCACGAAGCTCAGACCTGCTCCACATGAGTGAGGCCAAAGACCAGGCTCCCTCTTACTCTGTGACCTCAGTTGTCTCTATTCCTGCTTGATTTCCTGTTTTCATCTCAGCCCCCTTACTGGAGGCAGCCCAAGAGTTGGAACAGGGTTGCATCGACTTACAACGTGCTCCTTCCATGTTTTCTGCCCAGCGTGAGCTTAGCTGGCTACCTGAAGCCCATCTGAGCCTGGACTCACACACACAAGTGGTCAAGGGATAAAGAGCAGGGAGGAGGATGAGAGGGCTGCTTCACAGTGGCCAGCAGCCACTGTCTTCTATGTTGGAGGCCTGAGAGCAGCCAGGCCGGCTGCAGGGAGGGCCTCTGCAGACAGGAGCAGGGAGCGTCCCCACGGGCTCACGGTTGAACGTTTGTACCTAGCTAGTGACACTATCTTGAGAGACGGGAAAACAGGTAGGTTACTAGACGGGCCTTCAATCACTACAATTCCTGCCCCTCCGTCTGCTTTCTAGGTACCTGTGTGTCTTCTCTGACAAGGCGACACCTCCTAGTCCTTTTGAAAAAGTTAGGCCAGCCGGGTACCAACTATCCAAAATAAAAGCCTATGGGACTATTCTTATTTAAGCTACCATATATGGTCACAATGACGTGAAAGTAATTAGTATGCCCATATTCTCATGGACAGAGCAAATAACAAAAGCAAAACATAATGGGGGCACCTGCTGGGACCTCTAGGCCCTAATCCTTGACTCACAGAAAGCACAGACAGTCTCATCCACTGGATATGGAAATGTAAACAGGTACCTCACTTTCCCCCTGAATATAAAAACTTCATAGTACATCTCCATTAATAGTGCAGAATGGCTTGTGTGGGCCATTTCCCTAGTATCGGACATTTGGGCCACACCGAGACAGTGCCTGCGAATCACACAAGGAGACACAGATTCTAAATCAACAGGAGTCAGCCCCCTGGGTGGGTTTGCTTACCCGCATCATGTCTACAGTACACACTTGTACCCATAGGACCAGGAGCTCCTGGAAAGAGGGAAGGATGTGTCTCAACATCTTCGGGGCCCTGGGAATGTGAGGGCCTCCCTGCCTTCCTCAAGACCAAAGCGTCCTGTGAGAGCCTGGCATAGAGTGGCTGTCCAGTAAAGGCTGGTAAGTGCTGAGCCACTGAGGAAGGCTGAGGTCCTCAGACCCCTGGTAGACATGATTTCCTCCGTAAGAGGCTACAGCCCTGTGGAGCATGTGTGTGTCTGTCTCACTGAGGGAGGGGATTGTGTTGGGACAACTGGAAGCCTCTTTTCATTCCTCTGCCAAACGGGACCCGTGCCAGGACTATGATCCAGGGCATCCTTGCCAAGTTTCCAGGCTCCTGTCACGCTGCACTTCTGCCCCGGGGCGGGAGGGGGGACCCTGTTCTGTCTCACTTCTTCTGAGACAAATCAAACTGAAGAGAGTTGGCTCACATCAAGGGTCTTCTTCGCACACACTTCTGGGGAGGGGATGGATTCTTGGGGATCTTTGCCATAAGATGCTGGCGGAGGGCTCTGGAGGGCCCTATCACTGATTCCCAGGAGGGGAACGCAACACGGAGGAGCACAATACCGACCACAGCAGGCTCCAAGACTACAAAGAGACATTCAGCGTGGGCCTCTGAAGGCACGCAGGGCATACTGCAGCCCTCGCAGTGCCCTGAGACACACAGGCAGTGGGAACCACTGTGGGCAGTGTAGAAAGAACAGAACAGACAAGGTAGGACTGGACTCGGTGCTTCTGGGTCCTGCCATCTTGAGCTTCTGGGCACACAGCAAGCACCCAGAACTCTGAGCCTCTCCAAGTCAGTGTGGCACCTGCTGCTCGGAGGCCAGGATGGATGATAAAGCCAGGCTTGGAAGGGAGACCGTTCATACCAGTTATCTGTGTGGTAGCGGGAACCTGGTTTTTCTTCCGGAGCAGATTAGTGCCGGGTGCAGGGAAGGACCACATGGTGGAACTTCGACAGCTCTGGTGGAAAACCAGAGACTCCCCACCATAGTAGGCACAAAGCAAAGATGGGAACCCTAAGCAGCCCTCAAAGGGCATCACCCATCCCACCAGTGAGGAAGGGGATGAGATGACCCAGTCCCAGGGGTGCAACACTTGAGAGGAACCCCTGTCACTACCTGCTGATCGCATCAGGTGGAAGCCAGAGGAACGCGCATGCGCGAGCGGTCTGCTTCTACTCTCTGCTTGTAGCTCTGCTGTAGGGTTTCCCTCTCACCTCACACTGAGGTCACTCCTAACAGTGCTAAACCCCTGCTCTCCCCTCCAACACACCCGCCCCCACGTCCCCCAAGCCTCACACTATCCCCGAGTCCCTTCCTACTCCTTCATCCCCCCTCACTGGCTCCTGCATCCATGGCACAGAGCCCCCCTGTGGTAGCAGGCTGTTTGCCTGGTCCGCACCTCCACATTCCTTCTGCGGGGTAGTTCTCCGGGGTTCACCCAGCACCTCCTGGGCAGCATGTGCTCTTCGATCCTCATTTTATAGACAGAGAAACCACAGCCCCAAGGTGCCAGATGACCTGCTGAGAGCCACCCAGTTGGCCAGTGGCAAACCGAGGGCTCCACCTAGCCCGGGTGGTGGTGCCAGGGTCCACGCAATAAATCTCCGAGTCACAGTGCCTCTGAGAGATTAATAGGCGGACCTGTGGTGGAAGCTTCAGAAATATCTTTCAGACGAGTGAATTTAGACCACCTCCACTGAATTTTAACACCCTGCCCCATTACCTACACAGTACAGTGCAAAACTCTTGTGGAACACTAGAACTTTATCCGCACGGGGTAAAAGTGCCTGGAGCCAGTGAAGGCATCGTGTTAGCGTCTGCAGGAGCAGCCAAGGACGGAATGTGGCCTTCGGTCCCAGCAGCAGGCAGAGCTCCGAATGCTGGCTGGGACAGCGGTCCTGAGACAGTGCCCTTCCTTCCACACAGAGCTCTCTCCGCTTCCCAGCACATCCCAGAGAGTGAAGGCCTCCACGGAGACCGCATGAAAGAGGAACCAGGTTGCTAATGGAAACCCGAGTGTGTTGGAGGGAGCAAACACAAAGTGAGCTGACTCCCGTGTTCACATTTAGAAGCTGTGTGGCCTTGGGGAAAATGATCGTCACTCTCTGAGCTGCTGATATTTCCAGGTCTACAGTGGGAAGCCTTAGACTCTGCTTAACGTATAGAGAAAATTGCATACTTATTTTTAGTGTTTTATATATTTTTTGTTTGGTCTTTGTTTGGGGCTCCTAAACCAAGATTCCACTGGAAGGCAGGAGCGAGTCTTACAGTAAGAAGCCTACTTCAAAGCCCATCCCCCCCCCACACACACACACACACGGATCTCCAGGATGCCTGTTGTGGCTACAGACTCCCAGGCCAGCCGATATCGTGCTGCGTACACACATCAGGTACTTGTCTGAAGCTCAGTGCTTAACATCCCACCACACTCCTTAGCGTGAGATCAGCTGACTCTCGGTACCTGTCCTCACTCAAGGCATTGCACACGCAGCTCCTAACGTGAGGATCCTCCTTTCCAGTATAACCCCACTGCTGTGCTGAGGAAGCCGTCATCAACTAACCCCATTAATATCCCACCAGCTGGCCTCAGAGGACATGGCCAGCAGGAAGGGTCCTCTCTATGGAGGACTAGAGATCCAGATGGTATTGTCTTTGTGGGAAAGGAAACTTCCTTACACATCTCCTTAGCGGGGAGCTGGTGCTGGGCCCACTCCACTCAAGACCAAAACATCTTGACATAAAAAAAAAGTGTTTTCAGCAAATAACCTGCTGCTGCTGTTTATCAGCTCCAGGCTTTCATGCTGTAGCCACCAAGACAGTTGGCCCATCCCCTAGTGCTGAGCTGAGAAAGTAAACACAGCTCCCTTCCCTGCTTCCCTGCTTCCGGGTCAGTGATGAGCTTTGTGATGTCCAGGCTACGACGTCATATGGATGCCGAGAAATGCACGTGAGGAAAGAAGGCGCCATGCTCAGATTTTCAAATGGTGCTTTAAATCTCTCTCTCTCTCTCTCTCTCTCTCTCTCTCTCTCTCTCTCTCTCTCTGTGTGTGTGTGTGTGTGTGTGTGTGTGTGTGAGAGAGAGAGAGAGAGAGAGAGAGAGAGAGAGAGAGAGAGAGAGAGAGACTGCATAGAGGTAAGGTATACCATATAGCAAAGATACCTACCATATAGCTGAAGGTAGCACCTGTTTACCAGGCGCCTGTAGACGCATGGGAGCCCCCTGCCGCCCTGGTGTCTTGCTAGCAGAAGGAAACAGCATCTGCCTCATGAGGCCGTTTGTTCGTACACTCCAGAAATCCCCGGACAGCCAGTGCCCACATCCCTAAGCCACATGGCCAGTCCAGGTGTGTGAGTCCGATGTCCCCACACTCCGATGACACTGATGACACTGGATGAGCCTCCTCCGTGGGTGCCTAGGGAGACGCTGTGCTGGCAGTTCTGGTGGGAGTTTTGGGAACCCGTGTTGGCCTTTGAGGCTTTAGGCCCCTGTCAGTTAGATAAACTTAGCAGAGGCACATCAATCTATAACTTGGGGCTACTGATGTGCACCTCAAAATCTATTGTGAGAACCCCCAGCCATGGGGGGTGGGGCAGACAGAAAACTACTTCTGTTGGACATAGTCGTCCAAACAGTAGGGCAGTGGTACACTGTAGGACTGGGTGGAGCTCACTGAGCCTCACTGCAGGCAGGGCTTGTCTGGGAGGACAGGATGGTCAGAGAAGGCTTCCCACTCACACTCTGTCCGCCCACCTGGTTTCTCTATAAGCTATCGCCAGAGGCCAAAAGATACAAAAGGAAACGTTTTGTCCAAAGGACAGTGCGCTGTCTATAATTAGCGCAGGAGCCTGGGCCTGGGTGGGAGGAATTACCCTGGTCCTGCTGCTTTGTTAGTGTGGTTCATTCCTGCAGCTTCTGCAGCCAAGGCTTCCCTTGGCCCCTGCCCTGCACAGGCAGCTGGACCCCTCATTAAAGGATTAGCAACACTGGCTATGCAAAACAGAGCCACAGGCTTTCTTTCTGCAACCACCTCCCACCCCACCCCCATCCCCCACCCCCACTCCCAGCCCCCCACGCCCCACCCCGCCCCTGCCTTATCAGTGCTCCTGGGCAGTGTTTGTGCTGGAAAGGGCAAAACTGGGCTCAGGCGGAAATAATGGATCACTGGTGTCATGAGCTAATTAAAGCCTCCGGGGTCAAGTACAGGGGGAGGGATACAGATTTTCCCACCCTAGACCTCTCTGGTAGTGCACGGCTTCAGGCTGAGACAGTGGTTGCTGCCTGTAGCCCAGGAGAGAGAATGCGTGGAATCAGTGCTGATCCACCACAGGGGGAGGCCAACTGGCCCACCACGTCACAGGGTACAGCGGCTGAGCCGGACACAAGTCGGGGAGCACGTTGGGCGGCACCCGTTTTCAGCAGCCACTACTTTGAAGGGGTGGGGGAAGAGGGCACCCGTTGGCTGTGGTACTCTCAAATTGTAAACTGAAGTTCCCAGAAAGAGGAGGCACACCTGTGCCAGAAAGATTAGAATGCCTGTGGTTGTGACGAGTTCAAATCTTGCTGATCAGAAGCCACACTCTCTGGGGTTATCTTTAATCTCATTCTTTCTTTCTTTCTTTCTTTCTTTCTTTCTTTCTTTCTTTCTTTCTTTCTTTGTTTTAATAATGTTTCCCTTGGCCTCATTGCATTTTGATAAAGTTGTATAGTACATTCCTTTTTATTTGAAAACTTCATACGCGTGTATAATGTATTTTGAACGTATCTATCCCTTACTCCCCTCCTCCAACCCCGTTAAGAGTCTCCATTATGCCTCCCCCTTACTCCACACTATAATTATATTTATTTACTCCTTTAGACTACTAAGTCCAATTAGTGGCGCCCATATGCACATGGGCGTTGAGCGATCCACTGGGACATGGACTGTTGCTCTATTAGTGGGTTTCAACCAATGAGGCAGGGATCTGCTGAGCCTCATACCACTGTTTGCTCTGACAGTGGCTACCCTTGTTAGGGCAGGAAAGCTGAACATATCTCCCTGTCCCCGGCTCATCAGAAGGACCAATGGCCACATGCCTAAAGAAAAGAAACTGTCCCTCCCCCAGCAGCTTGCAAGTAGCTCCTCAGCTGGGGGTGGGCCAGGTGCCTCCCCTCTCCATCCTGGACTTTTTTAACTGGCCGGATCCTCTGGAGGTCTCCTGCAACCTTAGCTGCTGTAAGTTCTTAAGTGCAATGGCTCCTGCAGCCTGTCAGCGCCACTGCAGCAAGCCCTGTGCAGGCCCTCGGGATAGGGGGGCTATGCTCACACCCTGCATATGGGCTGAGGTTAGACCCTAGGTCTCCTTCCCATGTCTCTGACATCCTTTTGGGGACCTGAGTCTGGTGTGGAATCCCACGGACAAGATGCTCTGATGCAGCCTGGCTGGGCGTGGCAGGACATTCATCCACTCAGGAATGGGCCCCAGAGCTCTCTGTGAGCCAGGAGGAGCATGCGCTCTACTCTCCCACGCCAGCAAGGCTGGGCACTGTCAGAGCCTACAACAACTGTCAGAGCCTACGGCACGAGGCTCCAACAGCTCCCTGTCCCATGGGTGAGGACCCTCTAACAGAACAATGCCATCCAATTGGGGGTAATGGTCAGTCATTAGCATACCCTTGAAGACGCTCATATGGCCAGTCAAGTCTATGATCCCAGGACACCCTTTAGCCTTTCTCAGAAGCAGGTTACTGGAGGCAGGCTTGCCTGTGGCCCATGGCATGCTGGGATTGGAAGTGTTATGAGGCAATGCAACGCTTCCCTAGGAGATTCTTCCTTTCTTCTCTCCTTCTGCAATTCTCCGTGCCTAACTTGGGGTGAATATGTTTCTCAATTATTCATTTAATATGGTTGCTTCTGACCAGCGGGGCCTCACATTAATATGGAAAACAATATACATTGTTTTCCATTGGAGGCCTTCGGAACATCCAGCCTTCTGTCAATAAAACTTTATTAGAATTCAATGTTCATCTGTTTGTGTATCGTCCACCGCTGATCTCAAACCATCATTGCAGAGGTGAGTGGTCATGACTAAGATCATTATAAAATATACAGCATTTATTATCTGCCTCTACATAAAAAGTCTGTGTCTCCTAGAGGGTTTATAAACAGTTTTAGTTACTCTCCATTATGTCTTTGCATGCTCAACTCTGATTTCCATTTAAGAGCATCTGCTAAGCCCTGTCCAAGTCATACATACCCCAGGGCTCTTGGGAGAGGGGGTGAAACTCAAGCCCACATCTCTGTTTCTGAAGAGCAGTCTCAGCATTTACACCACGTCAGCACCAGCATCGCTACCTTCACTCCATCGCCAAGGCCTCTGGGACTTTACCCTTTCTAAACCAGAAAGACGCCCAGTGACAAGACCCCAACTTTCTCTTTCAAAACTGTAGTTAAAATCAGAATGCAAAAGACATTCACCCTGTTATCTCCCCAAAGCCCACAAAATTGTTCATGGAGACAACCGTTAACCTCCCTTTCTTAGGGCAGGCGTTCAGCACCAATGGACAAGCTGGGTGGGTCGGGCTCTGTGCTTCCTTCTAGGCACTTGCTGGGCAGTGAAATCTCGAGGCTTCCATTTGTGGTTCCACTTCTAACGATTCACTTTTACGGGTGATCACCCATCCATTCACTCGGACTACACTTCAAGTACTCCAGATAAGCCTTCTGAATCAAGAACCTCATCCTGGATCGCATCTGTGGAGGTGACCACTCATGGCCATCAAGTGACCCTTCCCATAACTCACAAAAGTCATATCTGCTGGACCAGAGATTGTCTTCAAGAGCGGGGTCTCTCTCTCTCTCTCTCTCTCTCTCTCTCTCTGTGTGTGTGTGTGTGTGTGTGTGTGTGCATGTGCGTGTGAGTGTGAGAGAGAGACTTTCCCAAGCAACCGATGGGAGATGCGAGTGGGCAGCCAAACTGTGTTGTGGCTTTAAGCACTAGGACACAGATCCAGTGTCCAAAGCAAATGGCCACGAGCCTGCACACATTTCCTTGCCTATAACATAGAAGAAGACCCGGGAGCATCCTGACCTCAGAGCTGCGGCGCGTGTAACACACGGGAAGAATTGGGTCACGTGATTAGCGCAGAACCTGTCCACGGCAGGTGCTCCCAAAATGGCAGGACTCATCAGCGTCAAGATCAACAGCTGCCTTCTCGGCTCGCGGTCACTGTCATCAGCATCAGCCTTATCATTAACCTCTCCACTTCCCCCATCTTACAGCCTCCTGTGCTGTCAGTGCCTGCTAGCCAGGGGCCCCTGCAGGCCTGCGAGGACGAGGACGGACAGTGATTAAGAAGAGCAGTAATGAATACAAATGGTTCCCTGAGCACCAGGGAGGCTGGCGTGGGCGGAGTGGCCTCTCAGCGCTGGCCATCCCTGCTCCCTCCGGATGGCTCTGTCACTCTGCTCAGACGGGCTTGATGAAGACAGATGACGGCCCGCCCGCGCCTGCGGTGGTGCCTTCCCGCAGCCGAGCAGAGCATTTAATCAGAGCCTGCTCTCTGCCAGAGCGGAGTAATTGGAGGCAGGTGCTAAGCACAATTTAAATAAAACGCTGAGTTAATAAGGACGGCTGACAAGGCTGTTACAAGTCCCCTGTCCAAGTTTTCAACAGGAATTTGAAGGCAACTTGGAGGCCTGAGAGACGGTGACTTAATTTCCGACATTGCTCTTAATAAACAAGTGCGACAAACTGCAAATGTTTTAAAAACTTATTTATTTTTACTTCGGGGATTTAGAAGTGGTCGGAGAAGCCACCACCAACTAAGACGCCCATGACGGTGCTTCCTGATCGCTGTTCCCCTGCCTGCTTGCCCTGACCCCTCTCAGCCCTGCCTGAGCTGCCTCCCTGACCATCTACCTACCCTTCCCCTCCCAATGCATCTCCTCTGGTCTGCGTACACCCCTCATCTGGCATCGTGCACGCAACCCCTACCACCAGAACAGTTCTTCCGGAGTGCACATGACACTACCCTCCTGCTGAAACACAGAAGAGCTTTCGTCCCCTGCCGAGCAGAGCTGTGGCCCTCGGGACACCGTGCTGGGTCTCCATAGCTCATGCTCAGCCCTAGGCTTCCTCTCATCATTCCTGCCTCCCCATAGCTGGTCCCGCATAGTATGAGTCCCTCAGACCGCCTTAACCCCATCCAGAAGGCAGGCCGTCCCTGTCTTAGCACGCTTACACCCTTCTTCTTCGTCTGCTTGTATCGGGGTCTGGAGCGCCTCGAGCGTAGCCGCAGCGGGGGACCACAGCAGTCCTAAATGCTCTGCAGATGGGCAGCTGGCTCTCATCACCAGTGAACTCTGGGGTGACAGTGCACTCTGTCAGACACTGTGAAGCCTGCATGGCGGCACGCTGACCGTACTTCACAGGGTCCCACAAGAGGTGCCTGCCTCTCCCTGTCTCGGCCGCGATCACTCAGCAGCCCGCATAGTCAGTCCCGCGGCACCTCCCGTTGACTCTGACAGTGTCTATAGCCACCAGTCTTGTCAGACCCACTTTGTGATTCTTCGTGTTAAAGCTACGTCCTGGAAATGGAGAGAGAGAGAGAGAGAGAGAGAGAGAGAGAGAGAGAGAGAGAGAGAGAGAAACACGCATCTTATCAAAATGGCAGACAAAAGAAAAAGATCCAGTCTGAAACCCTCTCACGCACTGTGCGGGGAAAGGCTGTCCGTGCGAGCCCCCTCAGGCTTTGTTTTCAATCAAGTGAAGTCTTGTGGAGACAGGCTGCAACTTGTCCACTCCTCTGCCTACGCACAGAGTCCAGAGGAATCCCCTCTCCGCACCGAGGGAACCCTCAAAGGCACATTAGACCCAGATTCCGTGGGGCGAATCCTGCTGTGGGTAATCAGCTCCTTCCCTCCAACACAAATGCATATTAGTAGCCAATGAAGTTCCTGTGGGGGGTGCCCAGACTGTTAAAGGGGCAGGCAGGCCGTACCTTTCCTGAGGAATTGGGTTACGACATCTCATAAGTGAAACCCTGTCTTTGAAGGTTGGGTTAGTTACCATGAGAATGTGTTGTTGCAGTGTTTTGTCTATCTTGCAGACACCTACCCATCTTCCTATTGCTTTGGAATTGTCGCTGAAAGCTAAGCTAATACTGGCGCTAGTAGCATGTCCCTGGGCTTCCTAGTCACCAGAACCGCAGACCACAGCACACATCAGCTTTCCATAAATTGCACGTTTGGGTATTCTCTTATAGGGGAACACTGCCTCCTCCCTCAAAACCACATAAGATCAAACTGGGAGCCTCTGCATCATCCCCCAAACTGTAATGGGACTTCACAGGACACCCCAGAGGAGGGTGGCAGCCTCTGAGGTGAGAAAGACCCTGCAACAACTTCATAGACACCCACTGCGAGTCTCTCCAGCAAAGCTGCCGGGCCTGGCTGGAGGGGAGCTATCCTGAGAACGAACAGCGCTCCTTCTCCTTCGCCAGACTCTTGGGAGAAGAGTCCCTTAGGGTCCCAGCCCTGCTCTTTTCCTGTTGAGACGTAATTCATTCCTCTCCAGGAGACCTTGTGGAGTCCAAGCCACACAGAGGAGGCCTTACCTCTCCTCTGGAGAGCTCTGCTCTCACTGGTAAAGTGGCCCCGGAAGACACTTCTGGCAGCTGCGACCACGCTGACTTTACCCTGAGTTTGGAGCTCAACTCTCCGGCCACGTGAGATCCTCTGCACACAATGTCCTGATTCCTCTCCATCTTCTGTTCAAGCCAGAGTTACTCACTGGAATGCAATGCTGTGAGGGCTGTCTCATGGTAGGCTAGGCCAGGGCTGCACCCGCCCCTGATCCTGGATGCTTCCCTGGGAACCCTTCGACCTCCCACTGTGTCTCCCGCCTGGCCTCCCTGGTCCCAGCCCTTCAGATCCTTCCAGAAGTTCTCCGGAAGTTCACATTCAGCATGTCCTAAACTGAACCCATGACAGAGTTCTCCCAACTCTATCTTGTGCACCAAAGAATGACGTCAGCACCAACTAGACCTCACAGCAGAAACCTGGAAGTTAGGGCCAGTAAGATGGCTTAGCAGGGAAAGGGGCTTGCTGTAAAGGGTGATGACCTGAGTTCAATCCCTGGGACAAACACAGTGGATGAAGAGGACCGAATCCCTGGCAGTGTACATGCCTAGACATATATACACACATGTAAAGGAACAAATTGTAACTTAAAAATCAGAAGCCCATCGACCTCATGTGTACCACTCATTAGACAGCACAGTGGGCTGCCTTGGCTTCAAGATGATCAAATTCAATTTGTCCCGTCCCAAGCCCTATTATTTCCCTGGGTCAGGTCTTCAGCTTCATTTCCCTGGACTACGTGACCACAGCTGCCTGGGAGCACCATTTTGTCCTCTTCTTGAGACAAGATCTTGTATAGCCTGAGAGGATGTAGCCAGAGGGGATGACCTTGAACTTCTGATCCTCCTGCCTCTGGCTCCGGAGTCCAGGATCACAGTGTGAGCCACCGTGCTCAGATTATGTGGCTCTGGAGTTCCAACCTCGGGGCTTGTGCACCCGATCACCCACTGACCTATTTACTTCTAGTCTTGGCCAGGCTTTCTGTTACTCAGCTGGGCCTTTTCCAATCCACATGCAATGCCAGCTTCAAGACCATCTTCCTGGAGGTCCACCTTTATCTCACCATTCCAGTCTATAGCCTTCAACGTATTCCTTGTGATGGGTTGGTAAAAGGAGAGGGGAGTTTAGAGAACAGTATAAGGTGGTGTAGGAAAGGGGGTGTCTAGGCGGGCCCATGCCCAGGCACCCTTTCTCCCTAAGTAGCACCATAACCTTTAACACTAGTGATGAAGAATTTGAAATCTCTACCACCTGGCTCGTGCCCATGGCCTCAGCTGGTTATCTCTCCCTACTGCCCTCTGGCCCCTCCCCTCATTCCTCTACGTCCATCATTTTCTGATGCATGCATCTTCATCCCCAGGATGCGGCTCATCCCGGGACAGTGGTTCTCAAGCTTGAGTGTGCTTCAGAGTCAGCCGTGAAGGCTTCGTAAAGCATGGGGTAATTGTCGGGACCCTTCTGGGCGCTGGTGAGTGAGTCTGAGCTGTGGCCAGAGAGCTTTGGTTGGCAGTGTCGTTTTTTATTTTAATTTGTTTTTTGTTTGTTTGGTTTTTGTTTTGTTTTTAAGAGACATAATCTTACTATGTAGCCGAGGCTGGTCTTGAATTCAAAATCCTCCTGCCTCAGCCTTTTGAGTACTAGCGTTGCAATACCTCCTTCGCCCAGCTCTAGGATCACATTTTCAACGCTGCTGCCGCCACTGCTACTGGTCTGGTGGGTACATCAAGAGCCGGCATTACAGATACACTCAGAAAGGACTCTGCCAAAGCCAGATGAGCAACTGAGAGCACACGTAGCACAGACTGAATCTTGAAGGGAATCCTTAAGAGTCTATTGATGGAGTCTCATGCACTTAAGCATCTTGGGTGGAATTCTAAGTTAGAAACAAAGATAGGTGTTATCAATTACCTAGCAATGTTCCTAAGACCCTGTCTCATCTGGTATCTGTGGTTAGGGCCCAGCTGTGCATCTTGAGAGGGTCAACATCTTTCCCAGGCACAGAGGTGGGAATTAGAAGGCTTGGGCCTGAGTCTCCGTCTGGATTCCTGTTACATCATTTGGATTTCTTTATAGACTAGAGAGTTTACAACATCGTCAAAACACATGTTTTTGTGATTTTTCCAATAGCCTTGATTCCTGCTACCATGTCCTGTTCCCAAGCCACTGCCAAGCCCCACCGACACATGCCAGCACACCCCGAGCTCTCAAATGCACACAGCATGTCCCTTCTTCTACGGGTGGGGTTTGGAAAATGAAAAACAGCCAGTGTATGAGATATCTCCAAAATGCCAGCTCCATCCACAAGGCTGCCAAGAAGTGGGCAGAGCAGGCAAAGGCTTCAGGATTCTACAGGCTTATGGCACACATAACAAAGACCCCAGTGCTAGCCATAGCCAGGGGCAGTGGGGTACAGGAGGCAAATACAGGAGGCTCATCAAGAGTTCTAGACCAGCCAGAGTGAGTCCTTGTCCTCAAAATAAAAGCAAGCTGGCCGTCTAGGAGAAGAGAGACGGAAGGAGAAACCACCCCTGCTGGCCTCGTCCTCCCAGACGCGCAGCCCAGAGAGCTTCGAGACCTGTGGAAGAGCTGCACAGCCCATGGGCACTTGGTTAGGGCATCATGGGTAAACGGCACAGATTCCCCGGGAGCTTCAGACAGTACAGGTCTCTGCAGGGTAGAGTCAAACAGAGTGAGCCTTGTGGATGAATGAATAAAAGAAATAAAGAAAAGAAAGGAAACGTGACTGCTCCTAGGTATAGTGGAGGAGAAAGTTTATTACAGACATGTGGGAGAGTACGATCAGAGGCAGGGGCCTCTGGGCGAGTCCGGAGGGGATCTGACCCTGAGCTGGGACATGTGGGGAGTAGGGAAGGGAGAGAAGAGAACCAGGTGAAGCAGCCAGGAGGCCCAAGGGACAAAGAGGGTGGGTAAGCAAAATGGTTAGATTATAGAGTGAAGAGCTGACCAGAGCCCTGGGCTGGAGAGTTTAGGGTAGAGGACAAGAAATGACAGCCAGGAGGGCTGCACAACAGCTAGCAACAGAGAGACAGGGAGGACTGGTGGCCAGGCTACTGACATATTAAATAGGCGCCTCAGTTCAGGGCTAAAATCTAACATGAAAGATCCAGATGCAGCCTCCTACAGGGGAGCACCCTCGGCTCCAGCCCTTCCAGGCTTCTTCAAAGATTCTCTGGGGTACCTCAAGCACCCATGTGGGGGGGGGCGTGGAGGTAAACCTGGCAGAGGAACCAGCAGGACAGAGAGCAAGGTGCCACAAACTCCCGTGGTTCCTCAAAGATTCCTCATCAGCCATACATGGCCTCAGGTCTAAGATGGCTCCCAACACACTGGTGAATCAACAAGATGGAACAAGATGGAACTGAGGCCAGGGTGTGGCTGTTCCCCCAAACACCTCCCTCCACCCTGTCTCTGTGGAAGTCTCCCTGGGTGGGTGACGCCCTCTCTCCTACCAGGCTCATGGGCAAGCAGGGAAAGGCATCTGCACCCTGATGCTGGTCTCTGGAGTCTGATTCCAGGATTGATCAGGGGCTCTGTCTCCACTTCCCCACCTTTTTCTTCTGGTTCCTGTCCCCACACACCTACACTTCACTCTTCCTTCAGTCTTCAGATGTGTCCCTTCGATCCTAGGACTGAGGGGGGGGGTCTTCTGGATGGCGCCACCCGGTGGTAGATGGCAGAACTGCAGCTTGGACTCTCAGGCTCTGAGCCCCCAGGAAGAGGTGCTGCACATCCTGGCACTGGTGGCCAAGGATGGGGCGTGGCTGTTGCTGTGGGAATTTTCCATGGCTCTCCTAAGCTTCCTTCCCCTCGGGTCCTGCCTCACCATCCCAAAGTATTCTTTACCCATCACCATTCTTTAGAAGTAGCCACCTATGGCTGTCTTCTTGCTTCTGCCGTGGGACTCTGGAAGTCACCGAGCCTCAGGGTGGGATCCAGGACACTGCAAGAGCGAGCCTAAAAAAATGCCCTGGAAGATAGCATGCATTAGGTAAGGTCAGAGAAGGAGGCTGACTGACGTTCTGCCAGACTGACTACAGCTTTCGGTATCTCCACAGACCACCATCTTTGGGTTTGATGATTTGCTAAAATGACCCCAGATATTCAGAAAATGCCTCTTCTCACCACCAGTCCATTGTAAATCTAGGGGAAAGGAAGCACGGGACAGACACAAAGCTGGGGGAGAAGGACAGGCTCTTGGCCCTTTGCAGGTCACCAGACTGTCAAGGCACTTGGCTTTGAGATCTTATTGGAGTTTCACAATATTGCCATAGTTGAGTGGATCACTGGTCACATGATGGAATGCAGTTTCAACGCCTGTACTCCTCCATGAAGGTCGGAGATGAAGGGGTGAAACCCAGCCCCCGCCCCCAAGAAAGTGCCTGATCTTTCTAATGACCACCTGTCTTGATCCATTCAGGCTATATAACAAAGTATCAAGGTCGGGTGGCTGATAAACAACAGGAATGTCTCATAGCTTTGGTGGCTAGAATTGTGACACCATAGTCCCTATGAGAGCTTCCTCCTGGTCCACAGCAGACACCTTCTCCTTCTGTATCCTAACATGGTAAGAAGAGGACAGGGTGGGGGCTCTCTGGGGACACTTCCAAAGGGCTCTGGTCCCATTTATGAAGACTCCACCCCCATGACCTAAATAAGACCCCACCTCATAATCTTATTACCTTAGATAGGACTCAGTATATGCATTTGGGGGTAATGTGTATCCGGCAAACAACACCTTTCCCTTCGTGAGGGCTATGACGGATGCCTACACTCTGGCCTGTGGACTCATGTCTTGCTCCCAGAGCCCTGAGGTGGAGGAGTCTCCACAGACTGCTGCTGGGGTACTGAGGCAGAGCCTAGGAGGCAGGAGGGCCCCCTGAGGAGCGTGGAGGCACCCTAGCCTATCCTCCAAGAGACATGGAGGGAGAGATGGCGCAGAGGAGCAAGGCCACCATGTTGTCGTGTGGAAAGCTTTTCACTGTATTTTTCTTGGATGGAACTAGATGAGGATAGGAAGATGGGAGGGAACAAGGAGGGGTCTTCAGCCTTGGGAATGCAGAATGACAGGAGAGCCCAGGCCGAGAGGAGAGGAGCTTCCATGCAGAGACACTGAAGATGACGGAGCGGGCACTTGTGGGTAGACTTCAGCAGTGAGGACTGGACTCAACCTGGGGTGAGCCATGCTGTCGTGCTGTGGTTCCTCAAAGAAGTATCCTCCTGGGGAGTCCCGGCATCCCTTCTCCAGGTCCCCACTCTTTCTCCTGGTCATGCCTTCTCCTGGAAAGGAACGGGGAGCTGGTTCCCGGCAGCCTGACAGCATGTGTCTAACACTATGTTCATTTGCCATTCTGTGTTGGGGCAAAGGTTTTTCCAAGGACCAGAGCCAGGAGCATGTGTGCAGTGAGGGTTCCCCACCCTTCTTCCCAGCCTTGGTTTGGAGGAGAACTTGCGATTCCTCAGAAACCTTTGTGGACTTTCAAAACCATAGGGAAAATGAGATTTCCTGCCTGTGACTTGTGCGGTGGACTTTCAGTTGGGGACTGCAGAGTCCCAGAAATACAGGGAACGACCTGTCTTGTCTTCCCTTCCCTTCCCTTCCCTCCCCTCCCCTTCCCTTCCCTTCCCCCTTCCCTTCCCTTCCCCCTTCCCTTCCCTTCCCCCTTCCCTTCCCTTCCCTTCCCTTCCCCTTCCCTTCCCTTCCCTTCCCTTCCCTTCCCCCTTCCCTTCCCTTCCCTTCCCCCTTCCCTTCCCTTCCCCCTTCCCTTCCCTTCCCCCTTCCCTTCCCTTCCCTTCCCCTCCCCTTCCCTCCCCTTCCCTTCCCTTCCCTTCCCTTCCTTCCCTTCCCTTCCCCCTTCCTTCCCTTCCCTTCCCCCTTCCCTTCCCTTCCCCCTTCCCTTCCCTTCCCCCTTCCCTTCCCTTCCCTTCCCCTCCCCTTCCCTCCCCTTCCCTTCCCTTCCCTTCCCTTCCCTTCCCTTCCCTTCCCCTCCCCTCCCCTTCCCTTCCCTCCCCTCCCCTCCCCTTCCCTTTCCTTCCCTTCCCTTCCCCCTTCCCTTCCCTTCCCCTCCCCTCCCCTCCCTTCCCTTCCCTTCCCTTCCCTTCCCCTCCCTTCCCCTTCCCTTCCCTTCCCTTCCTTTCTCTTCCCTTCCCTTCCCTTCCTTCCCCTCCCCTCCCCTCCCCTTCAAGCACCCATCTTCCCCCAGGTCCTTCCTCTGGGCTCCAATGTCTCAGCACCAGATATGAGCCTGTTGCAACTCCAGAATGACTGTGACCTTCTTGCCAGGGCTTCTAGCAGCCTGTCCCCAGATCAGCCCAGCAGAACTGCTAAGGGGGCCACAGTGAGCCACTGATCAGAGGACACTCTCCCCAAGAAGTGGTCCGTTGGAGCTTTCTGAGGCCCCGATGTCCAGTGGGAGCATAGGTCCAAACTCTGGCTTTTGCTAGTCTTGCCAAGAATGCTTAGGAAGCGGGACCCGAGAGGGGTCAGCGGGGACTAGTGAGTGGGCAGCCCACGCCCTCCTCACACACTTAGATAACTCAGAGCACAGACAGCAGGGTCCTTGCAGGGCGGTGTCTGAGGGACTGGTGACGGGTGGGAGAAGGCAGGGGTCGATGTGGAAGGCATGCCTGGCAGATCCGATCACACTTGATTTTTCTTCATGGAACATTTTTACTTTTTAAATTTATTTCATTTTATGTATATGAGTACACTGTAGGTATACAGATGTTTGTGAGCTGTTTGCTCTGGCCCAAAGATTTATTATATGTAAGTATAATTATATGTAAGTAGCTGCCTTTAGACACACCAGAAGAGGGCATCAAGTCTCATTATGGATGGTTGTGAGCCACCATGTGGTTGCTGGAATTTGAATTCAGGACTTTCAGAAGAACAGTCTGTGCTCTTAACCGCTGAGCCATCTCTCTAGTCCGGAACAAACATTTTTAAATAAAAAGGTATTACTTTTCCCCTCCCCTGCCTCCCTCCCATCCCCTAGTCCTGCTCAGTCCTTTTCAAATTCATAGGCTTTCATTCTTTATTATTGTTAAGCATGTGTGTGCAAGTGTGCGTGTGCGTTGTGTGTGTGTGTGTGTGGTATGTGTGTGTGTTTGACTCTGAGTGCAACCTGCTGGATCTATTTAATATTATATATTAATTATACTAAACTATATATTATATGCCAATATATTATATAATATAACATATAATATAATATATATAATTAATATAAAATATTGTGTATAATATATAATAAAATATTATATATATAGGGACTTAACCACTTGAGGTTGAATAGCCATTTAGGGCACCCATCTCTGAGGAAGATAAATTCTCTTTCCCTCAGCAGTTTTTAATTTTCCGCCTAGGCCTGGGGCCCTTTCATCTTTATATTCAACACTGGTAGTTGCAGAGCCCATTTTATAGAAAGGAAGATGGAGGGTCTGAAGTAAGTTGGTCCCCTAAATTCACATGGCTGGTGGTAAAGCTGGGGTTAAAATACGGTTTGCTGGATCTGGAGATCACTTGGAGGTCCACCTTTTTCAAGCTGTCCTACAGAGCAGTGTCCAGACAGACAAGGTGACCAGACTGGCCTTGGTGATTGGCAGACACCCGACATGGGACAATGCAGCTCTTGTCACAGGTTTCTCTATGACACCCTCTTCCACTGGGCTTTTTAGGATCTCCTTGGGCAGGATTTAGGCCTGGTCTCTGAAGCCTGGCTCTCTTTACCTCCTGTCTGAGAAACTCTAGTTATTCAACCTCTGTGTCTATCCTTGACAAGTGTTTGAAAAGACCCAAAGCAATAAGATGTGGGAAATGTATGGCCCGGGGCAAAGGAAATCCCCTACACCGGCTAGTTTTATGTCCACTAGACACAAACCAAAGTCATTCGAGAGGAGGGAACTCATCTGAGAAAATGCTTCCGTAAGACTGGGCCGTGTACGCGCCCGTAGCGAATTTTAACTGGTGATTGACGAGGGAGGACCCAGCCTATTGTGGGTGGGGCCATCCCTAGGCTGGTGGTCCTGGGTTCTCTAAGAAAGCAGACTGAACAAGCCAAGAGGGGCAAGCTAGTAAGCAGCGCCCCGTCCCGGCCTCTGCATCGGCTCCTGCCTCCGCATTGCAGCCGTTTGAACTCCCTGCCTGACTTCCTTTGAGGAGGAGCAGTGGTGTAGAGGTGTAAGCCAAATAAACCTTTCCTCCCATTTTTGCTTTGCTCGTGGCGCATCGCAGCAGCAGCAGCAGCAGCAGCAGCAGCAGCTGTAACCCTAACTAGGACAAGACTTCTTCCTCCGTGAAATCAACACAAAGGGCTGCCCTCAGAAATCAAAGCCCGGCGTGACTTTAAGTTTGTGTTCAAATATGACTCAGGCCTAACGGCCTCTGTTTGCAGTGAGGTTTATCGTCTAGACATGAGCTTGTGCCCCAGAACAGAGTGGAGAACGCAGTAGGGCCTGGGGGTGTTTAGACAGAGCTCTGGGGAGACTTGCTTCCCCAGGCCTGGGCGCTGCGTCTGCTGTGGCAGGCTCACATGCAGGCAGTGCCATCTAGTGGATATTCTTGCTACCATGAATGCCAGGCCAACCCATATACAACTAACTGCCTGCCCCTTCCTTATCCCTCCCCTCCTCCTGCACACTACACACATACACACACACACACACACACACACACACACACACACACCATACCTGCTTGCTTACCGGAAGCTATGCTTTGCACCTGCGCTGATTTCCACCCCCCACTCCCCCCTTTGTGACTCATCTAGGCATTGGCTTCAGCCACCCCAAAGCCTCTTTCTCCTTCCAAAGGCTCGTTTGGGTGACTGTATGTGGACAGCCAGATGGTCTGAAATGGAAAGAAAAGTGAGCTCACACTAAGGGTGCAGTTGTGTGTGCCAAGCTGCAGACCATGAGATAGGTGTTGCCATCACACAGCAGTGGCAAGGCGCTTGCCCAAGCCCACCCAGTAGCGAGAGGCCTCAGCCAACCTCAGCCCACATGGCAGTGTGTCTAGTTTCCTACAAGCTCCACAAATGCCTAGTTGTGGAAACTGCTCGTCTGGGCCTTTAAGCCCCTTTCTTGAGTTGGAGTTCTATTTGAAGAGTAATTATACTGCTCTGCAATTCTAGTTGTGGCCCCAAGAAGATTATGTGATGCCCCAACCCCAACTCCCAGCAGCTTTCATAAACCCTGCCCTGGACCCCTACTGGCAGTGTGTGTGTGTGTGTGTGTGTGTGTGTGTGTGTGTCTGTGTGTGTCTGTGTGTGTGTGTGTGTCTGTCTGTGTGTGTGTGTATGTGTGTATGTGACTCTGTGGTGTGTACAATTGCATAGGATTGAATGTGAGTGTGCCATCTGTACCCGACCGGCAGCTATCCTTTTATGTGTGTGTATGTATGTATATATATATATATATATATATATATATATACATACATACACATAATATATATGTATATATATGTGTATATATAATATATAAATGCATGTTTGTGAGGATATGTGTTACATGTATGTAGTCTATATGGTGTATAGTGTATGGTGTGTGTATATACAGTGTGATGTGTATTGTTGCATACATCTTGCGATATGAGTTGGTAGTGTGGATAGTATAGTATGGTGTGTGTGTGGTTGTGGTGAACGTGCCTATATAGTATATGTCTGTGGTCTTCAGAATGTGGGTTTTGTAGAATGGTGTGTGGTATAAAATATTTTGTGATGTAGTGTATGTATATATGTGGCATGGGTCTGTGATATGGACAGTGTCTAGTATAACATGTGAGTAGACTACCAAGGAGTGTATGTATTGTGTGGTGTGTATCTGTGGTGTAGAGAGTTGTGTGTGAACACAGAGTGATATGGTGTGTTGTATATATGTGTGTATACGGTATGTGTTTGCTGCATTCATTGAGAGATGAGGTCAAAGCCTAGCTCCTCCTCTGTCCTCAGGGGGTGCTACACCCTGGTATCTCACTTGGAGACTGGACCACTCCTGATGGCAAATTATAATTAACAGAATAGAGCACAGTTAGAGGATGTCACTTCCAACATGATGTCACTGTAGAGTGCTGGCTTCTTTCTGTCTGGTGGCCATCTTGCTTTCTCCCTCACTGGCTCTCGTGTGAGCCAACTGTTTCCCTCTGGCATGAAAAAGCCTAGGTGGAAGCAGAGCAGAGAGAGGCATTTGTCGTGAGCCTGACCGACCTAAGATGTCCCCAGAGGCATCAATGGAAAGACAGTGGGAACCTAAGTTCTGTATCCTTTTCTAGGAGTGGACTTGGCAAGGCCTGTCTAACCTGGAGCCAGTGCCGTGAAGGAGTCAAGGTTGCTGTGGTTTCTGGGGCCCAACCCTTCCCCCTGGGCTGTGGTTATCAGTCCTTAGCATCTGTGTCTGAGGTATCTGTGTCTGAGGCATCTCTCTGCCCACATTGTCTTAGCTCTCTGCTGACCTTAGCCATCCCCTCCACCTCCCCTCCACCATGCAGATATGATCTTGTACTTCTTAATAAACGTGCTTGTTTATTAAGCACGCTGTCAGCTTATGCAAGCCTCCCTGGTCCCAGCAACTGTTCCATGTTCTTTATTTCTCATCCCTGGTCCTCCCTCCCACGTGACACCTTGATGTTCCAGACCCTTTTTTCTTGTGTGTTTGGGACAGGGAATGGTCAACAGGTAGCAAGGAACTGAATCTTGAATCTCACTAGAAACTCTGAAGGTGTGTGGAGAGGAGCCTCTTCCATGGAGCTTGGAGACAACACAGTCCTGACCAACATGTGAAGCCACACCAGATCTCCAACCCAGGGTCCCACATTACCCAGGCAGAAACACCCAATACACTGGGTTATGTGGCACACCAACCCAAAACTGGGTTCTTCTGGGTCCACACTCTACACCAAGTGGAGCCTGGACAGGCCCTCTCTTGAGTCCACCTCATATTGCAATTTCATGAGCTAAATACATGATTTTTAAGCCACTCCCTTTGGGGCAGATTTTAAAGTGGTGAGCACAGTTCATGCAATGAGCTGTGACCAGAGTTCACTGTTTATAGTCACAGCTGTCTTCCTGATTCTCCTCAAATTCACCTGGGGAACTTGTCAGGGTTGATACAGAAGTTCCAGGTATGAGAACACCCCAGAGTTGGGCTGTTCACCCCACCAGGCTCAGCCACCACTAGGATATCTTTTCAATCCTGCCTTTACTATATTTCTGTTTACACCCCAGCCACAAGGGTGCTATTAATGATAAATACTAATGACTCTTGTATTCGTCTGTGTTCTGTTACTGTAACAAGATACCTGAGACTGAGTATTTCAAAAGATGAGTATTTATTTAGCGTGCAGTTTGAGAGACTAAAAGTCCAAGGTTGGGTGACCCCAGCTCTTCGTTCCCCACTCAAGAGTCATCTTGGCTGCGTTTCAGCCTGTCAGATATCATCATAGCCAAGAGTTTGGAAGGGAAAAGTTCCAGAGTCAGTTTTACTCTTTTATAATGACCTATTCTGATAAGAACTAACACAGCCCTTCAGGACAATAATCCCTTTCTAGGACACTGCCCCAGTGACCTAATTACCTCCTGTTAGGCTCCGCCTTTTAAAGGTTCCAACCACTATGAATAAATATCACCACACTGGGGACAAAGTCTCTAACACGTGAACTCTTGGGAAAAAAACCACATCCAAACTATTGCACCCTGAGCTCTTGAAGGCGAGTAAAACCTGTGTTGATGGCAAGCCAGAGCCCCAGGATTATGTCACTTTCTTGGCAATAGGACTTGGCAGACATTGGTAAGGGTTCTGATCAATTGACCTGAAGATGAGATTTCTTGGTAGATCAGGAGACCTTTAATAACATAACATTTTTCCTAATGGTGAAAGACAGGGTAATCATATTTGAAGCCTGAGGGGTTCAGGAAATTTGGAAAGAGTTCTCTTTTTCCAAAGACACGGGGAACCATGAGACCAGCACCTACCTGTACTACAATTATAGGAGCCTGAGCAACCAGCCATTGGCAAAGCATGGCCCTCAACCATAAGAGCCCGGATTTTGCCAAACCCTTGAGAAATCCAGCTAATAGAAAAACACAGTTCTCAACTGTAAGGACAAGGAATTTGCCAACCCCCTGAGTGAATGAGGTACAGACTTTATGCAGAATTCCTGGGTGGAGTCCGGGACCAGCCTCTCTTCATGTCGGTCTCATGGGAACCAAGGCAGGTATGTCAGGTAAGACCCCCAAGCCCTGACCACAGAACCCTAGATGGTAAATGGCTACTACTGTCTTAAGTTGCTCAAGTGTAATTTGTTGTATTTGGGAAAAAAACACTCAATAGGACAGATTTCTTTTGTCTGTAGATGTCCTTTGTCCAAAACATTCTTCCTGTTTTCATTAGAGACATCTTGAGCAACAACTGTCATCAGAGTCCACGGCCTTGGGTAAAGCCCCAGGGCCAGGATAAGGAGTAAGGGTTGTACCCACTGGTAAGGTCTTAATGTGAGACCAGGTGGAGCTTAATGTCTACAGGTTGAGCCGTTTGGCAGAGCTTTTGTGGGAAGGCTGAAATCCAAGTCTGAGTATTGGTAGCACGAAGCCCACTGGTCCCCAGTAATCAGACTCCAGATGCCTTGTGACATTAACTAAGCCAGAACGTAACTAGGTGAACTATGACTATTTGGACACCCCCAATTCCATCATTTTCAGACAGCCTCAGATTCACTGTTTCTCTGAGTCTCTCCTGCTGAAGGAGTCAAGCTCAAACTTCTGCCTTCAGGATGTAACCTGCCCCCAGCCTCGGCTCATCTTTCAACTCCTCTGAAGCCAAGGACACTCTGACAGAAATCCCTTGTAAGGATGTATGCCTTGTAAAGTGTACGGATACCAAAGACTCAGCATACCAAAGACTCCTGGCATATATCTAAGGCAGACAATGCCACAGTCCTCATACCTGTTCATTGACTGAGTAGTTTGAGACTCTGGCACAAGATGGAACAGTTAGTACACAAAGGTAGAACTTTTTTCGTCACCACACATCTCAGAAACTTCTGTTTAAGTCACCTATGCTGTCCTCATTATTTTCAACTGTCAACCTGACACAGCCTAGAGTCATGTGAGGGTAATGATTAAGAGAATTCCCAGATCATACAGGCCATATCTGTAAGAGACAGTCTTAATTGGTGGATGATTGACACAGGAGTACCCAGCCCACTGTGGGCAGCACCACGCCTAGGTGGGCTCGTTTGTGCCACATAATAAAGTATGAGCCATTAAGCCAAAAGAAGCCTTTCTCCACAGTTTCTACTTGCAAGTTCCTGACTTGAATTCCTGGCTGGCCTTCCTTCAGTGATGTAGTATAAGGCAAATAAAGCTTCCTGTCTCGTGTTGCTCTTGGCTGAGAGTGTCCCATCACAACAGAAAAGCAAAGTAGATGCACGCCCGCTGGTGATCACCTCCTTAGAGGAAGCAAGAGCCAGGCACACCACACATTATAAGGAAAATGAGCGATTACGTGTGAGGTTATGTGTATCGTCAATCAAGCGGAGATGTGGTTTGAGCTCCCACTTCCTTACTGTCTTAAGAGCGTGGACCTTCCACTTCTTTAGCAGTAAACAGAAACCTCCCATGGCGATTCGTTTTGCAGTCATTTTAGTACTGGTAACGTGTTCTTTATGCAAGTTAAGGTAAGAGTGCTTTTACCTTCTAGGCCCACAAAGTTAAATCTATACACGTCACAATTGCAGACTGCTTCTTTTAAGACAAGGTCGTTGTTTCTCACCGCCTCTAAATGCCTTCGATTTATTTCAGCTGCTAGTACGGAACAGCGCTCTGCTATTTTTGCCTGTTTTTGTCTGCTACAGTTCTCCCATCCTTCGAGTTTTTCTGGGTGACTTATTTTAATTGTGTCACTTAGAGCAATAGGTGGATACTTTCCAATTTTATATTTTTTTGTTTTCTATAATTCTCTCTTCTCTTTCTCCCCCTCTCTCCCTCATCCTTCCCTCTTTCCTCTCTATTTAATCAGTCCTTACTTCTTCTATGCTTTTGAAATTATGTAATTGTTTTCCCTTCTGGTAATTGGTGCCTAACTTTTCCAATGCACACAGCGACCTTTCTCCTTTCTCTCAGGAAACTCCAGTGATTTGTTATTTCCACTCTTCTTCCAAGTACAACACAGACTTTGCCAGACTTGAACCACCTTTTCGTCCCCTTCCAATGCGCTGATTCTGTGTGGTTAGTTTCACTTATAGGTATACAATACTGCCTTCAATTTTATAATCAAGAGCTAATCATAACACATGGTCTGCATTAGGATCCCAGGCCCACCTTAGCTTCCTGCACCCTACGTGTTCATTCTCAAGCCAGCCTGGACCTTAGGGAGGCACGCACCCGGGTGCACAGTTCTCACAGGCCGCAATTCTGTTCCTGCTTTCAACGACCCAACCGTTGCCAGTCTCTAAACAGCACCGGTGGTCCACTGGCAGGTACCAGGACACAGGGACTGGGAGTGATTACCAAAGTACAATCTATGAGTTGTGGCTGGGGACCTATCACCTCTTCGGGAACCCTTCAGGGATTAGCCACTGAGCACATTATTTCCGTCACACATAGACGCTCCACAGGTGTGCAGCTGGGCTGTCGCCTTGACTCAGGCTGACATTTTACAGAATTGTTTTTGAAGAAGGAGTGCTGAAAAAAAATCGAGAAGCATTTAGCCAGGCAAACACTGCTGAGGCCACCCTTTCCAGGTTTCTTAAATAAGCCCTTTGCTTTTAGCATTTTACATTATAGTATAGTACATAGGCTAAGCTTTACTATACTTATTATTTTCTTCCACATTGGTTATAAGCAACCACAGAAGACTTTGATGTCTTGAAAACAATTTTTACAGGTTTTGCTAAATAATAATTGCAACCCATCTGTTTGGTAAGATGGCTTTCTGTGATTCAAGCCCCACGGTTCTCTATGGTGCCTGCTCTTGGCGAAGCGAGAGCTTCTTAAGCACGTATTTTGGACTCACTCATTCACTGAAATGAGACAACTTTCACAGGCTGTTTATACGTTTTTCTATTCTTTCCATTATTTTTCAATTTTGTTTGATGTGAAAGTTAAGCAACTGTTGCTTTAGAATATTCTGGTGCTGCTTGCTATTCTTTTTTCTATATTCTTTATAAGTCCTCTCCCCCCATTCCCTAATCACCCCCCACCATTTCTCTGTTCTGGTACTCTCCTACAAAACTGGATCCAGTCTTTTCAGGACCAGGGTCCTCTTCTTCCTTCTTCTTGGGAATCTTTTGATTTGCTAATTGTGCAAATCATAGTTTCTGGGCTCATTAATATCCACTTATCAGTGATTGCATTTCATGTGTATTTTTTTTTTTGTTGTGATTGGGTTAACTCACTTAGGTTGATATTTTCCAGATCCAACCATTTGCCTACAAATTGCATGAATTCGTTATTTTTAATTGCTGAATAGTATTCCATTGTATAAATATACCACATTTTCTGTATCCATTCCTCCTTTGAGGGACATCTGGGCTTCTTCCAACTTCTGGCTATTATAAATAAGGCTGCTATGAATATAGTGGAACATGTGTCTTTATTGTATGCAGGGGAATCCTCTGGGTATATGCCCAGGAGTGGTATGACAGGGTCCTTTGGAAGTGTCATGCCCAATTTTCTGAGGAACCGCCAGACTGATCTCCAGAGCGGTTGTCCCATCTTGCAATCCCACCAACAGTGTATGAGTGTTCCTCTTTCTCCACATCCTCGCCAGTATCTGTTGTCTCTTGAGTTTTTAATCTTAGACATTCTGACTGGTGTGAGGTGGAATCTGAGGGTTGTTTTGATTTGCATTTCCCTGATGACTAATGATGTTGAACATCTCTTAAGGTGCTTCTCAGCCATGCGAATTTCTTCTGGTGAAAATTCTTTGTTTAGCTCTGTACCCTATACCAACAGCTTATGCTCTAAGATCAAGAATTGACAAATGGGACCTCATAAAATTATAAAGTTTCTGTAAGGCAAAGGACACTGTCAGAAGGACAAAACAGCAACCAACAAATTGGGAAAAGATCTTCACCAACCCCACATCCGACAGAGGGCTAATATCCATTATATACAAAGAACTCAAGAAGTTAGACCCCAAAGAACCAAATAACCCTATCAAAAATGGGGTACAGAGCTGCTTGCTCTTCTATATGCCCCTGACACCTCTGAACAAGGAACAGAATCTGCTGTCACTCTGACCTAAAGGTTTTGTGTACATATATGTGTGTGTGTGTGTGTGTGTGTGTGTGTGTGTATCCATTTTCTTAGAGTACTTGCTCTTTTCTGATTTAGGATTTTTATGGATAAAGCTGCTAGGAACATGTGTTTTACATGTGGGCAAGCCTTTCCATTCACTTAGAATAGATGCTCAGGAATGTTATATGGGTCACGTGGTTAGTGTGTTCAGTTATATGAGAAGCCACCAAACTGTTTCTCACGTGGCTGAACAGTGTAGGTCTTGGCCAGCCAAGCCTGAGATCCCCAGGAGCTCCGTTCTTGGCAGTGCATCTCAGCTCTTCATCGCGATCATCAACTGCATTTACCCCAGTGAGTATCTTTCCAGTGTTTATTTGCCAACCATGTGACCTCTTCAGAAAATGTCTCTTCATATTTGCAACTTTCTAATCAGCTTCTTATAAATTAAATCATTGTACATGACATGTGTATCATACATTCTCCAATCAGCTTGCATTTGACAAGACTTGGAAAGCCTGTGCATCCCAGCTACACATTCTCGGTCAGATGCATGACTCACTTTCCATTTCTGTCTGAAAACTATTTTTATAGTATCTAGAACTTGAAGTTGGTAATCCTTCTTTCAATACCTAAAACGAGTTACCCAAATTTCCTCTGGGTCTACAGTTTCAGACGATAAAGCCACGAGCATCTGTATCAGCAATGGGACATTCCTGTCTTCCTTCAAGACGCCTCTGTCTTTAGTTTTCAGGGGTTTCCTCATGCATCTTCTTGTGGGATTTTTATTTTTCTCTGTGTTCTGTGTTTTGTCTTCATTAAACTTAGGAGTCTGTATGTTTTTGTTTTTTCCATATTTTGGAGGTCTTCTACCATTGTTCTTTGGAATACGTGTAAGCCCTATCTTTTGCTGTCCCCTCCGGAACTCTGTTATACAAACACTAGACCTTTCCTGAGACTTTCCATTTTCTGTTCACAGTGTTCAGCCCTGGTCTCCAGCTTCCTCTCCATCCCGGGAGCATCGGGAACGGTTGATCCCTCTCTTCTTGCTGGTACAGCCCTCTGGCACCACCTCTTAGAGTTCCTGCTGCTTCATGGGTCAGTTCCCATCGCTGGGACTTTGTTATATCCCCCACTGCTAAATTCTAAATTCTTGACTTTTAAATATTTGAAATTGGGTCTAATTATGTATCCCTGGCTGACTTGGTATTCAGTACCTAGACCAGGCTTGCCTCAACTCACAGAGATCTGCCTCCCAGGTGTTGAAATTAAAGGTGTGTACTGCCATGCCTGGCACTAATTGATTTCTAACTGTTCCTATAGTCACAATCCCAGCCAGCTTTTGTTAGTCTCCTGGCTTTTGTGACCTCTTTAATATTGGTTGACACTGAGTTTTGCCCATGGGTCACTCTCATAACCTACTTTTCAACATCTCCACCATGAAGACAGCTGTCTGGCCCTCTGCTCTATCCTTCCCTTGTCGTAAAGCTGTGTCCCTAAGTCCCTCTCCTTTCTATCTTTCCTCACCCTGTGACCAACATTCACAGCTTCAGCGATCTGGCTGGGATCAGTCTTGGACTCTCGTGTTCTTTCATCTCATAGTGGATGTTAGCATTCTCAAACCACGCCTTTCCGTCTCCCTGGAAATGCCTAGTGCTTTGCCAGTAATTGCCCTATCTGCTTACACAAACCACATTCCGTCACATACCGTCCTACGGCACGGGTTTTGAGACTCCCTCCCTTGGGACAGTCATCCCACAATGCACCATACTTCCGAGGCCCCGTCTCTGAGGATGTTACCAGCATCCTTGGCCTTGTTCACACTCTGTCTCTGCCATTAGCCATCAAGACAGGATAGGGGCAGACAGCAGCCTCTGGGCTGGCCAATCTAGAATTTTGCTCCTCTTGCCTCTGGTGACCACGAGTGACGCTTTCCAGCCACCCAGTGATGCATTTCCACCTCATATTTCCTTATCCCTCTAGAGACACTGCAGCTGCAAGCCTGTGCCCTCCGCTGTCCCACTGCTAGTCCCCATCTGCTCTTCCATCTTGCTGCAGGCCCCGTTACCCTCTCCCCAGCCCTGTTCAGACCAGCATTTCATCCTGAAACCACTGTCAACTCCTCAGTCCCAACTCCTGACCCTCCTCTCCTGACGTTTTCCTAGTCTCTCCTGGTCATCAGTCAGCCCAGATCAGCCACCACCTGCCTGCCTCTCTCCTGGCTATGTCTGCCTTGGCCCCCTGACAAAGCAATGCTTGATGCTGATGCTCACTGACCTCCATAGCTCCAGCCCTGCTGTGTAGCCCTGCTCTCCATCCTGAGCTGCCTGCCTTCCCCGGCACACCCCCCAGCAGCTGTTCCCAATCTTCCTCCTCTTCCGGAGCCCTCAAGCCAGACCCCACTTCCTGGACTCATAGCAGATGAGTGTGCATTATAATTTATGGAGAACTTCATTCAATGACGACGTGCTCACTTTCTCTCCCCTTCTCTGAATGTCTCTATCTCCCCCCAGTGGGTCTTTATCTGAGAAATATCCTTCCTCTTTTCAAGACAAACTTTCCCCGCTGGACTCTGGATCCCTCTCCTTCCTGATTCCTTCCTGACCTCTTTCCATCTCTCTGCCTCACAGCTTCTTCCTGCTAAGTTTAATATTTGGTTTTATTAATACGTACTTAAGTATAAAATATCACACACATCTGATGGAGATATCTCCATGAATTTGGACATGTGTGTGCACCTGCGGATCCCGACCACAGCCAAGCGAATACATTCATCACCTCCAAAAATATCCTTTTGCTCTTCTGTGGCTTTTTGAGGTTTTTGCAGGGATGCAATGTGAGGTCTACCCTCTTAACGTTTCAAAGTACACACCAGCATGTCATTCACATGGGTCTCCAGAACTTAACCCATCTTGCATAATACAAACTTTATGCCAATGGAAAAAATATTTCCACTTCCCCCCTCTTTGAGCCCATGGCCAACCCCACTTCCTTCTCTGCTTTCACACAGTGGATTGCTGTAGCTACTTCGTGGACATGGAATCATGAAGAATTCATGTCTCATTTCACCTAAAATCACGTCCTGTAGCTTTATCCATGTCACAGCTACATGTGTTTCTTTTCTGTTGGTTTATCAAAGGATAAAGTCATGGGATGGTACATGTCATGGGAATATGTGATGGAGTCAGCTGCTGACAATGGGCGGGGTGGTTGCGAGCTCCAGGTTTTCCCGTCTTTGCTATTGTGACATAATGATGCAGATTGCCACATCACATCGAGATTACGATTTCAATCTTTTTGAAGAAATACCTAGAAATGGGATTGCTGGATCAGCCGTCTCTCCCTTCGCATTCCCCACCGTTCCAGTGGCTGCGCCTCTGTAATTCCCAACAGAACTGTTCTGCACCTTCCAGACTCTCAATCGTTTGTCCTGTCTGTGGCTGCCCTCCCAGCGGGTGTCAGGTGGATCTCATTGTGGCATTGATCTGCACCCAGTTTATGACCGTGAGAGAGCGCTTTTATTACACTTGCTGGCCAACCATGTGTCTTCACTGGAAAGCACTTATTCCAGTCTCTTGCCCACATGTAACTAGGCCATTTGGCATTTTGCTATTGAATTGTAGTTTCGAATACATTTTAGATATGAACATCCTCAGCCAACAGATACTTAGCAACAGATACTTAGTCTATGGAACTCCTGTTCCATAGACTGCCTATTCACTCTGTTGCTGATTTCCAGTTTCTGTGAAGAAACAATGCAATTTTGCATAATCCTGTTTGCCTATCAAAGGCCTGAGCTTTTAATCTCAAATCCAAACCCCATCACCCAGACCAGTGTCGTGCTTGGTTTTCCTTAGGACTTTGAGACGCTTCTTTGGAGTTGGATTTTGCTTATGGTATGGGAGAAGGATCCAATTTCTTGTTTTTCTGTGGAAAATCAAGCTTTCCAGCACCGTTTATTAAAGAGTTCTGTGTTTGTTGAAGAGTTGGACTTAAAACTCTCTTCCACAAAATTCATGAAAACAAAGTTTATCCATGAGGTTGAATAATAAATTCTGCACGTGTTGCTTCTTGACTGTCTTCCATTTGCCCTTGGCCCTCGGGGACCACTGCTGGGCCTTCATGCCTCCTGAAGGCCGTGCGCAATGGTCTCTTCCTTGTTCGTTCTCTCTCTCTCTCTCTCTCTCTCTCTCTCTCTCTCTCTCTCTCTCTCTCTCTCTCCATGGCCCGATACACTTGCAATTGTGCATCAGCTTCTTTGTTTTTTGTTTTTGTTTTTTATTTAATTTTTATTTTCTATATTCTATGTTTACATTCCAAAGGCTTTCCCCTTTCCCAGTTCCCCCCCACCATATGTCCCATAATTCCTCTCCCCCCCCCAACTATTCCCCAATCATTCCCCCCCCCCCCACGATTTCTCTGTTCTGGGTCTACAAAACTGGATCCAATCTTTACAGGCCCAGGGTCCTCTCCTTTCTTCTTCTTGAGAGTCATTTGACTTGCTAATTGTGCCTTGAGTATTTAGGGCTTCTGGGCTCATTAATATCCACTTATCAGTGATTGCATTTCATGTGTATTTTTTTGTGATTGGATTAGCTCACTTAGGATGATATTGTCCAGATCTAACCATTTACCTACAAATTGCATGAGTTCATTATTTTTAATTGCTGAGTAGTACTCCATTGTATAAATATACCACATTTTCTGTATCCATTCCTCTTTTGAGGGATATCTGGGCTCCTTCCAATTTGTGGCTATTATAAACAAGGCTGCTATAAACATAGTGGAGCATGTGTCTTTATTGTATGCAGGGGAATCCTCTGGGTATATGCCCAGGAGTGGTATGTGCATCAGCTTCTTACCAGGAGTTTTGTGTGCTATCCCAACACCCGCTGTGCCTTCCCGCAGCCCTACCCACCCCCAGCAACCCTAATTGCCAGTGAGCTCCTTAACCACAGTAGAGGGGACACAGAGATGCTTTGAGACTGAAGTGTATCACCCACCTCAAGTAATGAGTATAATAGTGTCTGAGTGCATCACTCTCCAGCAACGCATTTCAGTGTGAACAGGTCTCTAGGAAGGATGCTGTCTTAGCCTGGTGTTGCCGTAAGTTACAGGGAGTGTCCTCTTCCTAGGCAGTGAGAAGCAGCGTACAGAATGGGCAAGTCAGACTTTGAGTTAAAGGAAATGGTCATTTGTAGCTCTGCATAAAGTTCTACTTGTTTACATGTGAAGGACCTTCAGTAAAGATATCCTCTACAGGGACGAAAGCAAGGTTCACAGTTTTGTGTTTTGTTTAGTTGGTTCGTTGTTGGATTTTTTTTTTTTTTTGAGGAGGTGGTTATTGTTATTGCTGGTGGTTTTGTTTTTGCTTATCTGTTTTTGTGATTTATTTACATTTTTCTTGAGACTCCTGGGACTAGTGGTTTTAAACCATAGAAAAGCTTTAAGGGAGGCTAAAGCCATCCTTAAGCAGGTGGGGCCTTCAGCATCCTGTGAGACCACAATGTACTTCACTGACGTGTAACTGCTCACAACCTCGCGTTATGAAAAACATTGTTCTGCGATGCTAATATGTCCCACCTGCTCCTTCCCTTTGGTCACCCCAGAGACATAAGCTAAGTGATCCCTTCTCTCACCCCAGCCCCACCAGTTCCAACTGAACCAATTAGCTTGTGCTTTTCTGAGTAAAGGCATCAGGCAGTTTCTCACACTTCCACACAGTCACCTCCCAGGAATTGGGACTGAAGACAATGAGCTTGAAAATAAAAATTATACACACACGCACACACACTCACACACATATATGAATGAAGTCATATTTACTTCTGCCTATGACTACTCCAAGAAAGAAAGGAAAACTAAGAAAGAATATAATGAATGGCAAGTGGATGGATGGATGGATGGATGGATGGATGGATGGACAGATGGATGGATGTGTAATTTATGGTCTCCATATTGAAGGATCTTATCGAATGGAATATGTGGCTTGGTGGGCTTCATTTCTTGGCTGAGCCCTCAGTCTCCTTGAGGCCCGCTCTTCCACGGGGCCTCCCTGAGTTGTCCAGGATGCCTGTTGAATTCTGCTATGGATACTTCCCTCAATCCTTGACATCAACCAAGTTCTGCTGAGTGATTTCCCACCCACTGATCCCTGCAGACGCCCTTTGGCTCTATCTCCCAACTGTCTTTGTAGAGTTGAGCTCCAGCTGTAGTTTTATATTGTTCTCAAGCAGTAGCTTGAGTAGAATCCACTTGCCACGTCATTTCTGCTTGCCGGATTATGAGTGTGAGTACACCAACTTCAGGCTGGGTGCCATTGGCCACACATTGGCCACACCTAAGCCTTAGGTCACGTGGCGTTTCTCTTTCCACTTTCATACTTGTTTTCTGATGAAGGTTTCTAAAGGGGCCAGAGGAAGAGTCTCACAGTCTGGCCTGTGTTCTACAAGTAGCCTTGATTTAAAGTGTAGCATTCTCACTTCTGTTGGAAGAACACTGCATCCTTTCCCCAATGGGGCTACGCTGTCCTCAGCAACAAAGGGTCACTGATCCATGTTTCTTCTTTTGGCCTAGGTCTGACAGAATTAGAATGGGCTTAGGCCAGGCGAGGCGACAGGCACAGGGGATGAACGCTGGTTCAGTTACCACAATGCATGCAGGTTTTTGCTAGGTTGTCTGATCAGTCATCCCATCTGATCTTGGCCATCTCCTACTTGGCACCTACCCTGTGGCCTGTTGCCGGGAGTTGGTTTCCCTGAACTCTGTACAGCATGGCAGCGGCTCTACTGAGAAAGCAGAAGCTACCAGTCCTGGACCTGGTCTAGGGCCATCGCCTTGCCCACAGCTTTTTGATAAAGAACCATCAAAGATCTAATCCATGTCTCCCAGGCAGAAAAGACTCTGCATCTCAAACAACAGAATAGTGTTCATGCATTAAGAGAGAAGAAAAGCCAACATCATTTACATCTTACACCAAATGTGGAGTTTCCACCTTGGAGAATGAGACAATATAAAAGTCTCTGCCCACAGGGACCAGATAGTAGTTGTTGGATACCTTTGGGATCACAGACAAGAAGTGTGTCATCATATACCTGGATAGGTGGGTAAGGATTCAGGAAGAGACAAGAGGATTCCGCATTGAATTCTGTGATTAACACTTGTTTATAGAAAGCCCAAGCACCCCAAACCCAAGGTGACCCTAGAGAGGGAACTATGCCTTTCTAGTCATGAATAGCACTGGGCTATAGCAGCCGGTCAACCTGTCCAGGAGGTGTCTTGGGACACGCCTGGTACTTGCTGGTGCGGCTGAGTGAGGTGTACGGCTGGAGCAGAATCTAAACCTCATCTTCCAAGCTTTCCCAAGCTCTGGAGGCAAAAAAAAAACACCTCCTGGTTGTTCTCATTCCCCAAATGGCTATGTTTTATGATGTGTTAAGTTTGGGGGAAAGAGAAAGTTCCTCCAGCTGTGGTGTCCTCCAGCTGAGGACATTCCACAGGGATGGAGATTTATGATCTGCTGAGTGCCAACAGCCCACTGGCTCCACCAGAGGACCTGGGAGTTCAGCGGATTGCCAGGGCTCTGTACCCAGCCCTGCCTGGACTATAGCCATGGCTCCCAGGCCAAGGTGTATCCTCTACAGGCTCCTGACTCCTGTGTGTGCTGGTTGAGCTGGTAGCCTGCTGTGACCCAGCACCAGCAATCTGTAGGATGTCTCAGAAGAGCTGGATTCCTTGAGAGTCAAGCAGTGGTGCCTTAAGTGTAAAGGCTCTGTCTTGCCCTTCCTCAGGACCAGAATAGGGTGGTGACCACCAGTGCGCCTTTGTCTGTCAGTATCCTACTCCCTAACCTACATGTGAGCTCCCACTCCCACCCCACCCCACCCCCGCCAGCAAGTTTCCTTTAACAAAAGACAGAAGGGTGTACTGAGAAAGGAGGCTTTGCAGTGGCCTGGCTTGGGCTGCCTGTGGTGGACTCATGCCAAGCACTTCAGAAAGGTTTCTTCCTTAAAAGCGTACCTTAGGAAGAGGCTGCCTGGAATGGCATTGCAATGCCCGCTATGTCAGTGTGCTTGTGTGTGACGCCTGCCGTGGGAGTACTCATGTTTGTGATGCCTGACACGTATGTGTGAATCAGGGAAGGTGGTTAGACTGGTCCAGATCCAGAGTCTCTGCTCCTGTGATGGTGCGTATCCTACCTGCTAAAATCTCCCATGCGGACTGGGGCTTCTGGTTCTTGTGTCTGTGGCAGGCAGGACTGCGGAAATCATGTGGACAGCATGGTGGGAAAAAGCAAGTACACAAGAGAGTGCCAGGCCATGCTCCTCTGAGCAGGACTCACTTGGGTCACTATTTCCAACTCTGCATAGCAAAAGACCCCAGAGAGGACACTTTGATGTAGACACATCACACACCAGTAGCCATTCCCCTTATTTACCTGTCCTTAGGGACAGCCTGACCCCATTGGGAGAACCTGCACTCTGAGCTCCTAGTGGAGAAAAAAATAGAACACCAGCATTCAGTTCTGGCTGCCATAGCAACTGAGCATCCCAGGCCTCAAGTCCTCCAAAGACCACAGACCTCCCTTGAGGATTGCTGTGCACTTCCTGGGAGATGCTGGCTGACAAGGGCTGCTGAGGTCCCATAAACCATGTCTTCTCTGCAGGAGGCCAGCACTGCTCTCCCCAATAGGCTACTATTTAGTTAGTCTAATTTCACTTTGCTACCCATTCTCATTAACATTTATTTATTCGGTTATATAATGAATGTGTCCGGGGCCTGGAAAACACACCAGGTGGCAAAAATACAGAATAAATACTCCAGAGATGGACATATTCTTGAGCCAAGGATTGAGCTTCTTACTAGTCCAATGATCAACGGTGGTCTGTTGCTCGGGGACAGGGGGGGGTAATGAGGAAGTTCTACCTGAGCAACTAGACAAAAAAGGTTCTAGTGGTTGTTTTGTCTGTTCTGAGCCCTGTGGGTATGGGTCTCTGTTCATAAGAAATTATTGTAGATGGCCATTGATAAGGTGAAGTCGCTTCCCAGTGTAAGACCCATTGTAAGCTATATCATCAGTCTTATTGGATTCATCCATGAGCAAATCTGTAGGGTCATTTTCTTTTCTTTTTTTTTTAAATTTTTTTATTGGATATATTCTATATTTACATTTCATTTCCCTTTTTGTGTTTCCCCACCCTCCTGAGGTCCCACATGCCCTTTTCCCTCCCCCTGCTCCCTCATCCACCCCTTCCCACTTCCCTGTTCTGGTATTCCCCTACACTGATGCTTTGATCCTTTCCAGCACTAGTGTCCACTCTTTTCTTCTTGTCAGACATCATTTGGTATGTGAATTGTGTCTTTGGTGTCCCAAGATTCTAGGCTAATATCCACTTATCAGTGACTGCATACCATGGGTATTCTTTTGAGACTGGGTTACCTCACTTAGTATGATGTTCTCCAGCTCCATCCATTTCTCTAAGAATTTCATGAATTCATTGTTTCTAATGGCTGAATAGTACGCCATTGTGTATATATACCACATTTTTTTGTATCCATTCCTCCGTTGAGGGACATCTGGGTTCTTTCCAGCTTCTGGCTATTATAAATAAGGCTGCTATGAACATAGTGGAGCATGTATCCTTATTGCATGCTGGGGAATCTTCTGGGTATATTCCCAGGAGTGGTATGGCTGGATCCTCCAGAAGTATCATGTCCAGTTTTCTGAGGAACCGCCAGACTGATTTCCAGAGTGGTTGTACCATCTTGCAGTCCCACCAGCAGTGGAGGAGTGTAGGGTCATTTTCTTGACCACTAATTACTGTAGGAAGGCCTAGCCCACTGTGGGCGGCATCATCCCTAGGCAATTGGGCGTGGGTTATATAAAAAGGGAAGCTGACCATGGTCCTGGAAACAAGCCAGTAGGCAGCGTTTCTCCACTGCTCCTGCCTCCAGCCTTCTTCCCAACCCTCCTCAAAGCTGGACTGTGACCTGGAAGCACTAGCTGAGAGAAAACCTTTCCTCCCCAAGTTGCTTTTGGCCATGGCACTTAGCAGAGGAGAAGAAAGCAAACTGGGAGTGGGGCTTTGAGGCAGTTAAGCCACCACACACAAAGGGCACCATCCTCTTACAGATTACTTACTTCAACCTGCACCATTTTCATCTCTCTTCCATCACCAGAAGGGGCTAAGCCAAACAAGAATTACAGAAGTTGAAGGATTAAGTTAACGGATTTCCCTAAAGCCCGTGAGAACACCAAAGGGAGTAAAAACTGTAATCCTGTTGCACATTCGCTCTGGAGAGCTTGCCTCTATTAAGAAACGTTTTGCGAAGAAATGGGACTCAGGTGCCGGGAAGTGCTTGGCTATGCTAAGGCAAAGGAGGCTTCCTGGTACCTGTAAGAAAGTGCATGGTGAAAAATAAGGTCTCTCCATTTGTTCTGCAAACTGAAGCTCCAGGGAAGCAGGGGTGGGGGTGGGGGGATGGGTAGGGAGCAGCCACACCCATGTAATGATTCCACAAGGCCTATTGGCTCATTGGAAAAAATTTGTAGAGAGTTGACTGTCACAGAGTCAAATTATCTCATATTACCTCTAGTCTTCTAACAACCATTCATTGCCCACCTGTGTATTGTACCTAACATCCTTTCGACCATCAGGTAAAATCTTTGGGGTATAGTAACCACCCCACTGGAAAGCAGTGAAATCTCCAGCCCCACTTTGCTGAAACCCACTTCACTAAAGTCCCCATCTGGTCACCTGGGCATGCCTTGATTTACGACTTTTTGTTCCGCCACTATAAAAGTTGCTATAACTGCTTCCACGAGGGAACACATTGTTTGGGACAGCCTGAATCCATGCTCCGGGGCCACGGTCACCGGCACGTGGCTCAGACTCTTCTCTCTCTTATCAAATACGTTGTGCTCTTCAGCTCTTTAACCTGCGCACCCCTAGTCCTACAGTCATAATTTCATACTGCTGGCCGAGGGCCCTAAGGAGTGGCTTATCTCTGCCGCTCCTCCTCCAGATGTGAATATGCTAACAGAAACTCTGCCACTCCTCCTCCAGATGTGAATATGCTAACAGCCACTCTGGGATGCCAGGAAAAATGATGAAGTATTTCCCAAACCCTTGGCGTTGGTATTTGGAGGTCATACACTCATGTAAGAAACAAACTCTAACCTAGGCATAAGACTCCAGGACCGTGAACTCGCAGGACAAGGAAGTAGCTACTAGGTCTCCGTCCATGAAGAGCAACCGTGGCAGCCACACGCTGGATAAGCGACTCAAAGCCAAGCGAACAGTGGGCAAGTGTTTGAAAAGATCATGGGAAAGGTATAAATGAAGAGCCAGGCCATGTGCTCACTGCGCCAGGCACACAAACAAGTCTGTCACCAGACTAAAAGGGGGAGGTGGCACCATGCACTGCGTGAGGCTTCACGAATCTGCCACAGTTCCTGACTCCCTCACCTGTGACAGCAAAGGGCCAATGACAAGAACATGGCGCTGGCATTGTCTACCCCGTGTGGAAGACAGGTGTGGGGCAAGGCACAAGGAACACTAGGGAAGATACACACCTGCACATAGGCATACAGGTGTGCAGGGCTAAAAGGTTACATCCCCCATGATCCTCAGTGCAAAACAGAGTTACACCCTGGTAAACCCATCAAGGGTTGAAAATACATGAATCAACCTCACTTACTCAGCACAGGCTTAGTGGTACAGTCCCCACGGTGCATAACACATCTCTCCCTAAGGATCACAGGGCTGACAGGCTGGTGGCCTCTGCTGCTGCCCAGCCTCTCGAGTATCATATCATTCAAAGTACATACATAGTATGGGGTCTATAGAATATGCACTACCTTCACATCATGTCAAAGTGTTAAAAATATCCCAAATTGAACTGTCATCAGGCAGGGGACTCTAAAATTAGCTCTAGTTAGTTTGAGGCACATCTCTCCTGCACAGCCAGGGTAGAACGAAACCACAGAACAGAGCCACATCCACACACAAGCCTTCCCTGAATTACTCCCCGTCTGGCAGTCATTCTGAAGTTCCCTGCTCCTTCCCACAGCGGCTTCTCTCTTGTCCAGTGGTCCCTGCTCCTGAGCGCCCCTCAGGACACCCACCAGTCAACAGTGCCTGCCTGGCTTCTAGTCAGCAAGCACAGATCTCCTGTGTTCCCAGCGTCAGTGACAAGCAAAACGCTTTCTCTCACTGAAAACCCCGAGAGGCGCAGTGGCTGGGACCCCCAGGCATTCCCTGGCTGCCCCCTGCCTGCGCTGCACAGTTCACCGCGGCTCCAGCCCTTCTCCAGCTGGACCTTGTTCTCAGAGCCCCTGTAATGCTCTCCTGTTCTGGGTAAACTCTGACAACTCTTGAAAACTAAGTAATTTGGTTTCTAGACTCTTGCCCTCCTGGCCCTATTGACCCAGTAATGGGGCTGGCCAGTAGAGGTGTTTCTCGGTCCCTCACGTTAGCCAACAAATCCAGGTTACTCATAGCAACAGCCATTGTCTAGCCCAAACAGAAAACCATTCAGTGTCCTTCCTTCTCCTCATCAAAACCTCTAGGGCAGCCCACAGACTCTGCCATGTGGATCTGCTTTCCCCAAAGCCCCTGCGGTTGCTGTCTGCGTGTCTCTGGCTTGAATCACTCTTCAAATAAATCTCCTACCACCTCAAGAACACTCTGCTACCATGTTCCCCTGAACCCCACATCTGAAACCTTTTTAGACTCACTAGCCAAGGGTGTAGCTTCAGATAAACGGGCAACCCTGCTCCAGGGCAGACCTGCCTTTCAAACTGATTACACAGACGCCTTGGCTGTGGGTATCAGGACCTCTGAAACCCATGACATCACACAGGGGACAGCGGGACCTGCACACCTGTTGCCAAGGCAACAGTCACCATAGTCCCAGAATGCATTTGGCTCACCTCTCACCTTTACCTGTGACCACATCACCATCCATATATAAAGCCCTGCCCCCCTCTTCCCCACATTTTCTTTGTCATCACCTTGCCCTTTCCTCTCTCAATAAACCGCACATGGAACTGTTTGGCCTGGTGTGGTCATTCTGAAGCCTCCCGACGATCCCAACATTGGCTATTCCAGGAGCCTTGGCACTCTCTACCTTCTGGACAAATCTTTCCCATGGAATTTGAGTATGAAATTAGGAGCTTGCCATTGTGTTCAAATGTCCCATTTCTATGTACGTTTCTACATAGCTCTGAGAGCAGCCATTGGTGTCAGGGTAGGGGTGGGGGTAGGGCAGGTATTGATTTCCAGAGGCACTGGAAGTCTTGATAACAAGTATGCCACCCAGCATCCTGAGCAGGCTCCATCCACAGTGGCCGTAAGCTATAACAGTCACTAAAGAGTGCTCGAAGTGTTTGGAGGTGTGAGACCAGTTCTTCTCAGCCTCTCATTTGGCCTTGACAGTTTAGCGGTCTACCTTATTATCTGCTTCAAACAGGCAGAATTCCCAGGAAATAAGCAGCTCGGCTCTGCTTTGCTAGAGAGGAGTATTCTGTAGAATAAAATACTGCCAGTGTACACACTTGTGTTTGGTCTGGGAGGACCTTTTTACACATCGAGTTAAAGGTTCTGATTGCCAACATCTCAGTGGTAAGCCCCAGCAGGAAGACACCACAGAGAATGCCAGGGGCACTCTGTGGGTTCTGGTAATCGAATCCAGTCCTTTACCTATGAAAGAATTTCACCCTTATCACCGGTGAGGAAGAAGAGCTCTTTCACAGAAAGGACACTGTCTCTTACTCGGGGTTGCCACCTCCGAGCCTGGCTAAGTAGTAGACAAAGTCTTCCCACCTTCACACCCATGTATTCTTTAGAAGATATGAGAGGCGAGGCTCAGGTAGGAGCCATGCCTTCACATTTAAGGAATGCCTGCTGGAAGTGTGCTTCTGCTCTAAGATAGTGTCTGGTAGATCGATGCAATTTCCTACTACTTAGTCTTCTAAGACTCCATTTTTAACATTGAAAGTGCATAAAAATTCGGATTCAAACATTTGTGTCTGTGGAGTTGCACAAAGGGCTCTTAGGACTGATCTCCACCCCACCCCCAACACCTCTCTGTGCACCACTTGAACAGTCTTCTAAGACAAAATCTGTTTCTTAATGTTTGGTTGGAAATCATTTTATATTGTTTTTGTTATAAATCTTTGTTATCAAAAAGACTGGCAGTAATCTAATTTTCCTATCATACTCTTTGAATAGATGCCCAAAGGAATTTTGTTTCAAACTTCAGTAATTTCACTAGAAAAATCTTTGGTATTATTTTTACTCATGTGATATCAAGGATATACTATAAAACTTCAACACATAGATTTAAATCTTTTATTCAAGAATATTTGAATATTCCAAACCATTCTTGAATGGCTATATTTATTTCTGAATCCTCTCATGATAAGTCTTTAGCACCAGTTATCTATATATGGGTTGTCTGTCACTTTGCTGCTGCTGTGATAAAAACACCATGACCAAAAGCAACTTACAGAACATTTATTTGGGATCACAATTCCAGAAGAATCCATAATGACAGGAAAGGCAGGCAGATAATATTTTATTTGTACAAAGTAGAGAGAGGAAGTGGGCTGAGTCTAAACACTCAGAAAGCCCTGCTTCCCTGTGAATACTTCCTCCAGCAAGACTCCACCTGCTAGCGTCTCCATAAACTCCCAAACGGTGTCACCAACTGTGGACCAAGTACTAGGACTGTTGAGCCCACGGAAGACATTTCTCATTCACACTCCACTCAGACATAAGCTTAAATCTTCTCAGGAATATTCTTTGAATTACTATTCAGAATTGTCCTCCACTGTTCTGAGCCCTCATGTTGGTTACATATTCAACACTTGCTATTAATACCTTTGTCCTATTCACCTGTCCTGCTTACCTGCCCTCCTCACCTGTCTTCCTCACCTGCCCTCCCACCTGTCCTGCTCACCTGTCCTCACCTGTCCTCCTCACCTGCCCTCCTCACCTGTTCTCACCTGTCCTGCTCACCTGCCCTCCTCACTTCTCAGTGCTTATTATGATCAGAAAATTACATTTTCTGTTTTGTTCAGAAACTGCTTCTCCTCTCCAGGATTAATGTCTCATAAGGAGCCAGTTACTGGATTTGCTTATTTGTGTCAAGTGTCAACTGATTGAGTTCTTCTGTTTCTGTTGCTCTTTGAGTCCTATGTGATATTTTTAATGTCTGAAAATGAACTTGGAAATAGGCTATAGGTTCATCTGCTTTTTAAAGAGAATGCTGTTTGGCCCCAAAAAATAAATTTATGACTTATTTGGGAATACCATATGATGCACGCTATCAGGCTGGCCTCCCATTCCTCTCAGGTCCACCCCCCACTTTTTACTTTCCCCACAGACAAGTTATGGATGTTTGGTCTGCTTCTTCCTCCCAGCCCCATGCTCCCAGAAAGAAGACTCAGACTCAAAATATATTTACAAATATGTTAGCCATATAGCTAGGCTCTCCCCTGACTAGATCACAACTTAAAATAACCCAATTATTTTAACCTACATTCTGGCACGTGGCTGGTTACCTGTGCTTAGAATCACACGTCCCGCTTGTCACATCTTTCTGAGTGAATCTTCGGTGCCTGGCTCTATCCCAGAATTTATTCAGCCTCATGGATGTCCCACCTTCTCTTCTACCCTTTCCTGAAGGCCACATGTTTTTTTAAATGATGCATTCATATAATACACAAACCAAAACCCATCAAGTTTAATTTGCATTGCCGTACACTTACTGAAGCATGGCCAAACTCCTAAGGGCCAGCCCCTTAGAGAAACTGAATCCTTCCTCACCTGCATCCCAGCCAGAGCTGTGAGGAGCTACACTTCAGCATCTTTATCACAATTTCTAAGGACTCTCTGATGAACAAAAAAAAAAAAAAAGCTATTTCACCCAGGAGGAATAGAAGACAGGAAATCATCAAACTCAGGGCTGAAATCAATCAAGTTGAAACAAATAGAACCATACAAAGAATCAACAAAACCAGGGGCTGGTTCTTTGAGAAAATCAACAAGATAAATAAACCCTTAGCCAGACTTACCAAAGGGCACAAAGACAGTATTCAAATTAACAAAATTAGAAATGAAAAGGGAGATATAACAACAGAAACAGGAAATTCAAAAAATCATCAGATCCTAATACAAAAGCCTATACTCAACACAACTGGAGAATCTGGAGGAAATGGACAATTTCCTAGACAGATACCAAATACCAAAATTAAATTAGGATAGATAGATCGTCTAAACAGTCCCATAACCCCCAAAGAAATAGAAGGGGTCATAGAAAGTCTTCCAACCAAAAAAAAAAAAAAAAAAAAAAAAAAAAAAGCACAGGACCAGATGGTTTTAGTGCAGAATTCTATCAGACCTTCAAAGAAGACCTAATACCAATAATCTTCAAATTATTCCACAAAATAGAAACAGAAGGAACACTACCCAACTCACTCTATGAAGCCACAATTACACTGATACCAAAACCACACAAAGATCCAACTAAGAAAGAGAACTTCAGAACAATCTCCCTTATGAACATTGATGCAAAAATACTCAATAAAATTCTTGCCAACCGAATCCAAGAGCACATCAAAACGATCATTCACCATGATCAAGTTGGCTTCATCGCAGGGATACAGGGATGGTTCAATATATGGAAATCCATCAACGTAATCCACTACATAAACAAACTAAAAGAAAAAAACCACATGGTCATCTCATTGGATGCTGATAAAGCATTTGACAAAATTCAGCATCCTTTCATGCTAAAAGTCTTGGAAAGAACAGAAATTCAAGGCCCATACCTAAACATAGTAAAAGCAATTTACAGCAGACCGGCAGCCAACATCAAAGTAAATGGAGAGAAACTTGAAACAATCCCACTAAAATCAGGGACTAGACAAGGCTGCCCCCTCTCGCCATATCTCTTCAATAAAGTACTTGAGGTACTAGTTAGAGCAATTCAACAACATAAAGAAGTCAAAGGGATACAAATTGGAAAGGAAGAAGTCAAACTATCACTATTTGCAGATGATATGATAGTATACTTAAGTGACCCAAAAAACTCCACTAGAGAACTCCTGCAGCTGATAAACAACTTCAGCAAAGTGGCTGGAAAATCAACTCAAGCAAATTGGTAGCCTTCCTATACTCAAAGGATAAGCAGGCTGAGAAAGAAATTAGGGAAACGACACTCTTCACAATAGCCACAAACAATAAAAAGTATGTTGGTGTGACTCTAATCAAACAAGTGAAAGATTTGTATGAAAAGAACTTCAGGTCTCTGAAGAAGAAAATGGAAGAAGACCTCAGAAAATGGAAAAATCTTCCATGCTCATGGGTTGGCAGGATTAATATAGTTACAATGGCAATCTTGCCAAAAGCAATATACAGATTCAATGCAATCCCCATCAAAATCCCAACTCAGTTCTTCATAGAGTTAGAAAGAGCAATTCTCAAATTCATCTGGAATAACAAAAAACCCAGGATAGCTAAAACTATCATCAACAGTAAATGAACTTCTGAGGGAATCAATATCCCAGACCTCAAGCAATACTACAGAGCAGTAGTGTTAAAAACTGCATGGTATTGGTACAGTGACAGGGAAGTGGATCAATGGAATAGGATTGAAGACCCAGAATTGAACCCACACATATATGGCCAATTGATGTTCGACAACATTGATGTTGAAAACATCCAGTGGCAAAAAGATAGCCTTTCAACAAATGGTGCTGGCTCAACTGGAGGTCAACATGCAGAAGAATGAGAATTGATCCACTCTTATCTCCTTGCACTAAGCTCAACTCCAAGTGGATCAAGGACCTCCACATAAAACCAGACACACTAAAACTAATAGAAAAGAAACTGGGGAAGACCCTTGAGGACATTGGCTCAGGGGGAAAAATTCCTGAACAGAACATCAATTGCTTATGCTCTAAGAACAAGAATAGACAAATGGGACCTCATAAAATTACAAAGTTCCTGTAAGGCAAAGGACACTGTCAAAACGACAAATCGGCAACCAGCAAATTGGGAAAAGATCTTCACCAACCCCACATCCGACAGAGGGCTAATATCCAATGTATACAAAGAACTCAAGAAGTTAGACCCCAGAAAACCAAATAACCCTATCAAAAATGGGGTACAGAGCTAAACAAAGACTTTTCACCTGAAGAAATTCGGATGGCTGAGAAACACCTTAAAAAATGTTCAACATCATTAGTCATTAGAGAAATGCAAATCAAAACAACCCTGAGATTTCACCTCACACCAGTCAGAATGGCTAAGATTAAAAACTCAAAAGACGTCAGGTGTTGGCAAGGATGTGGAGAAAGAGGAACACTCCTCCACTGCTGGTGGGACTGCAAGCTGGTACAACCAGTCTGGAAATCAGTCTGGCGTTTCCTCAGAAAACTGGACGTGATACTTCTGGAGGACCCAGCCATACCACTCCTGGGAATATACCCAGAGGATTCCCCAGCATGCAATAAGGATACATGCTCCACTGTGTTCATAGCAGCCTTATTTATAATAGCCACAAGCTGGAAAGAATCCAGATGTCCTTCAACGGAGGAATGGATACAAAAAATGTGGTATATATACACAATGGCGTACTATTCAGCCATTAGAAACAATAAATTAATGAAATTCTTAGAGAAATGGATGGAGCTGGAGAACAGCATACTAAGTGAGGTAACCCAGTTTCAAAAGAATACCCATGGTATGCAGTCACTGATAAGTGGATATTAGCCTAGAATCTTGGGACACCAAAGACACAATCCCCATACCAAATGATGTCCGACAAGAAGGAAGGAGTGGACCCTGGTCCTGGAAAGGCTCAATGCATCAGTGTAGGAGAATACCAGAACAGGGAAGTGGGAAGGGTTGGATGGGGGAACAGGGGAAGGGAAAAGGGCATGTGGGACCTTTGGGGGGCAGGGAACCAGGAAAGGGGAAATGAAATGTAAATATAGAATATATCCAATTTTTAGAAAAAGAACGCATATTCTGCTACAATTTGGTGCAGTGTCCTATAAATAGCACGTGGACCTGGTTGACAATCTAGATCTGAGCAATATCTCTCATTTATTTTCCCTCTTATCCTAACAATTACTAAGATAAGTGTTGAACTCTCTAAACATAATCATATATCTGTCTATCTTCTCAGTATTATCAGGTCTATCAATATTTACTCTAATTGTTAAGCTCTGGGCTTTCAATACTAACTTTAACACATAGCATATTTTTAAAAAAATACAAAACAGATCTGGGGCATTGAGTTGGCTCATTGATTACAGCCACTAACTGTCAAGGCTGATGACCTGGGCCCCACACAGTAAAGGAAGAAAACTGACCCTGGAAGCTGTGTTCTGACCACCACATGCACACTGCTGCATGTATTCACCCAAGCCCACACACAATGGATCCAACTCAGGGCCTCATGCGAGCTAGACAAACGCTCTACCCCTGAGCTACACTCCTGCCCAGAACCACAGTGTTTAAAACACCTTGACTTTTCTACCATAACTTCATTATTCTCTTTTCATTTCAATTAACTCTCCTTTTTCAAAACTATCTTGGGTCTGCAGTAAATGTATTGCTCTTCTAGAACGTGAGCATTGACTACTCAGTTCTTATTAAGTTTAATCTTAAATTGTTTTGGTTTTTGAAAGAGGGTCTCACTGTTCAGGCTTGGTGAGCCTGGAACTCACTATATATACCAGGCTGGCCTTGGACTTACAGACATCTGCCTTCTGAGTGCTGGGGTTAAAGCATGTGCCACCATGCCTATGTCTGATTTTTATACAGCTCTTTTGTTGTTTTATGTTTAATATCTCTGTTGTTGATATAAAGAGGTTGTCAAAACTTCCCTTTAAAATGGACCAGGAAATAAATATTTTCACGGCATGATCTACATGATCCCTGAAACGATGAATAACCTGGACACTTGTGTTACAGCACAAAAGCAACTGTGGATAATAATTTGTAAGCAAATGAGCCTACAACATCACAAATGAAGGCAGGCTATGGTTACTATGCTATCTATAGCTGAAGAGCTATAGAGAAAGTAAATTTTACAAAGGAACCTTGAATTCTTACTTTGGGCTACATTTTCTAATATTTTCAGTAAACTATTATTTTTATGAAGGCAAACAAGCAATTTTGTTTTACTTTTCTAATACTAATGACAATGACTGTACTGTGTATTCTCACGCTCTTCCCAGCTACCAGCCAACTCCTTGGGGACAGTGCTGGTGGCTTTGTTAATGGGCTCTATTTCTCGACCCTCGAATATGATGATTTTTCTAAAATGTTTTGTCATTTTCAACATTCAGCGATGATAGCTGGACTGGGTAGCTTCTACTATACCTTCAAATTCAGACTGTTTCCTAATGAAAGTATTACTTCTACTTTTGGATCCTAGCTATAGACTAAGAACTCTGAGCCACCCACCCTCTCCACTGAGTCCACTGACTGATGCATATAACTCTTCTTCAGTTATTCAAATCTCAAGACAACACAGAAAAAAATTAAGTCTTTCCAGGGCTTAGAAAACACGAAGTAGGAAAGGGAACTTTCACTTTAGGTCTTCCGAGGTGTTTTCTTTGAGATTTTTCAATAAAATAAATCACTGAAATGGCCTTTGAGTCATATATGTAAGCTTCATTAGAAGCTGAATGCTCCAGAGAGGCCAAGGGTGAAAAGGTCCAAAGAAAATTATATTAGGAAAACCATTGTGGAGGTAAAATATGTAGTGCTTATTTCTGAAAAGTCTTGGTCTAGCACTTAAGCATCATTAAATTTTTTTGAAGTTGAAATATTAAATATTACTAAATATTCATGCTTATATCTAAATATCTTTAAGCTTTCTTTAAATCAGTTGTTACATCCTCTCCAAGGTTTCGCATCCGAGGTAGAAAATGATTCACTGCTAGTGTAGAAGTTAGGATTTCAAGCAATCCAAAGTGTTTACTTTGAAATTCAATTTTAAGAATGAAATGAAATCAAAAGCACTCAGTATTTCCATGTTTACTTAAATTCCCCACAAAACTCAAATTAGTTTTGCTGTAAAAACATGGCAGACCTTAAAGAGGAGGCATGTTCAACAAAACATGGGGATGGCTTCTTCACAAGAAATCACTGATAAATTAAAATACTCCAGGCAATGCATAGTAAATATTTTCATTTAATAACAATATACAGGCCATTTTGGGAACATTGTTCTATACTATAATTATTTTATAGTAACAGAATGAAACTACAGTTACAGATACAAATGCTAATGACCAATAATCAGAATGATATTATTGTTCAGCAGACTATTATGCATATTAACAGCATAAATAGCTATAATCATCAACTTTAGGTAAAGTCAAATATATGGCATATAATTATTTTTAAGGTGAGAATTATCAATTTTAATTCAACCAATTCAAGTATTCATTCAACCAAAGAAATAAGCCTCTTAAAAGTTTAGCATTTATAATTTTAGGAATTTTCAATATGATCCACAGCTCTGATCGCTACTGAATTCACTGTACAAATACACTTATCAATTTCTTTGTTGCTTATAATTAGGAGTGTCTGGTCATTGAAAACCTTCAACCAAAGAATCATTACAATTGTCGGAGGCAGAATCCTGATATGATGAATGCAACAATGGCCAGAACTTTCTTAACAAGCATATGGAAGTTTTTACTTTTACAACTATGAATTTGGTTTTCCAAAATCTAGTCCAATGTCCAGCATCTAAATATTCCTATAGAGGAAAGAAATGACTTACTGGTCTTCTAGAGGGAAAAAAACACTTTTTTAGATCTCAGTTAAAAAGAAAAAAAAACTTGATACAACAAGTACCAAGAATGATTCAAACTTACATAGCAATATCATTATATTCAAGTTTATGGGTTAGCGAAACATCAAGAGGCAAGTGTGGTGTAACACTTGCTTCTGATGAATCAGATGGAATAGTATGGTAACGGTTGGGGCAGGATAGGAAAGAAGTCTAGTTGGGCCTGGCAAACACTTCCACTGAACTTACAGATGTGTATTTTAGTCTGGGACTGTTCACCAGTGTGTTCAGGGGATGGCAAGGAGGGACACTATTCACCGACAGGGCGCTTCCCAGGGCAGCAGACAAGGGCCTGACTGCTGCTCCAGGAAGGTAGCTCTTCCTTCAAAATCCCTCGGGCACTCTGGGACCATGGAAGTATAAGACAGGAAAAGCATTTTATATCAAAAGTCAGTCCATCCTAATTAGAGTCCTTTTGAGTTATTCAGTCACCAGCTGGGAATATAGATTCTAGCTTTGGTAAAGAACACAGATAAATATGTCTGCAAAACGCCCACAGGAGGTCAGTCTGTGAGCCTGCAGTTTATTGCCCCCATGCCCTCCCAGAGTAGGGCTCCTAAAGTGTTAGAAATTGTCTGAGGCTTTTGGCCACCTTTCCAAATAAAATCTTAATGAATACATTTAAGTTTTATTAAACTATGTAATACCAAAAACCAGACCGCCAAGCTGAGGTTGTTTCCTGTAACTTTAGTTTTGGCAGAAGGCATGGAGGGTATTTTGCTCTTGTCCAGAAAGATCAAGTGAAAACAATCCACTCTGTGCCCAGTGGTGCTGCCCTCATGGACTTCCAGAGAGAAAATTAGTGGGCAAACTGCATGGTGGGCAGACGCTTCAGCACATCTCAGCCTCCAAGCTGTTTAGTCCAGAAGATTCTGAAGAACTTCAAGCACAATTTCATAACAAAACTGATACTGCTCCTGCACACACACACACACAAATGACACAGCGGTGAGTGCACAGACCCCAGTGTCTCTGTTAGGAGACAACATCTACAAGTTTTTTCAGTCACATAAGAACATTCCCCTCAAACAACAAATGCTTATTTTTTTACAAACACTTAGGAACTTTAAATATGAAAAACATAAATAATCCTAACAAATGTGTTGGCCTAGGACTCCTTAACAGAGATTCTAATGAAAGGAAAATTTCAGCGTCCACTTCCTTGTATCTTCTCAGCTAATCTAACTTGAATTTTAAAAGTCTCACATTAATTTTAACATTTCAAATGTATTCAGTTGTTATATGTTTATGTACCCAAACACATCTCTACTTATATAGACATATTATACATAGCATATATATCAGTTCAGAGGCAACTATTTTTATCATAAATATAATAAAATTTTGTTTCTCCTGGCAATTACAAACTAATCTGTGATATAAAAAATAGCTTTTTAAAACGGGCCAATAGCAGATAGATGAAAGATAGATAGATAGATAGATAGATAGATAGATAGACAGATAGACAGACAGACAGACTGACTGACTGACTTAAATAGAGGCAAGTTCACATTTCAAGTTACTGTCTAGAAACTTAGCAATACATTAGATGCACTGCTTCTGCAGCAGGGCGCCTGCCAGGTAGGCGGGGCGCCTGCCAGGTAGGCGGGGCGGACTTGCCTTGGTTTGAATCATGCCGCAGCGCTGCTTTCTCATCTGGGTCACTATGTTCATAATGTTGAACTGAAATGAGAAGACAATGGAGAACATAAACTCTAAAATTGACAAATGAATACTCTATATATCTTTCTAGTGAAAAAAGGTAACTAGAAAGGTCTCCGTTCCAGTCACAATATACATCTTAAAGCCCAGCCTAATGAATAAGGAAGACTTGTTTCAGCAGGCTTTTGAAGGGGAAAAAGAAAACCATCATCTATGAGGAAGAATACTCTCAAAGAACATACCCCGTTTATGCTAACCAAAGGGAGAGCTGAGGCAGCAGTATGATTCTGGACAAGCACAGAAGACCTGCCTGACCATATGAGCATGCATGTTTCGTATATAAAGAGCCCCATTCACTCAAACAGAAGCCTTTGGCGACCATCACTAACACTGACAGCTAGAGGTGGCCACAGATTGCCGGTCACAAAGGTCTGTTGCTGGTTCACAATGACATGGTGCAGAAATGTGAAGAATTTAGGAAGTCTTCCAGCCACTGGGCACTGGTAGTGAGCTCTGCTGAGAGCCTCTTGACCAGCTGCAGCAGTCCCTCCTGGGGAAAGGCAGTGTGGTGCGAGCACTGCGCAGGCATGGAACTCAGGCTATGCTGACAAGATGCTTTCAGGTTTCCCAACTACAATCCCTCATACTTTACATACTCCTGCCCTCGTGTGTGTGTGTGTGTGTGTGTGTGTGTGTGTGTATACAGAATGCAGACGTCAGTGCTAGGTCTCATCCCTCAGGAGTTGTTCACCTTCTTTTAGAGGCAGATTCCTTCTCAAACCTGGGTCTCATTGATTAGGCTAGATTGGCTAATGAATGACCTCTAGGGACCCGCCTGTCTCTGCCTCCCAATGCCAGGATGACAATTGAGTGGTATCATGCTCAACTTTGTATGTGGCCCCACGACTGCCCTGGGGTCCGCACTGTTGCATGGCAAGCATTGTTTTCAGAGTTCTTTATGTATTCCAGATGCATAGCATTTCTTGGATTCATAGTTTGAAATTATTTTCTCCTAATCTTTATCCTGCCTTTCATCTTCTTCCTAGGGTCTTTTATAGAACAAATTATAGGGGAATTAGTCCAGAAAATAAAAAGGCCATGCGTATTGAAAAGAAAGCAATAGATCTATTTGCAGATGACACAAATCATCTACATAGAAATGACAAGTAACTAAGTCACAAATAAGACTCAGAATAAATGACCTTGACAAGGTCATAGGACAAAAAACCAACATGCAAAAATCATTTGCATTTCTATGTCTTATTTTCTTTGCAACAAATATGGAAAAACTGAAAGTTAAAATAGTAAATTTCCAATTTGTTCAAAGAAAATGAAATAGGATAAATTTAACAGAACACTTAAAAGAATTTATATTCAGAAAATTGTGGAATGCTTACCAAAGAATCTTAAAAAGATCTATTAAATGAGCAAATACATAATGTATTCATGGATTTACTGATTCGATACAGGAAAGATGTCAATTCTCCCAAAAATTTATAGAGACACAAAGTAATTTTTACCACAATCCCTGAAGGCAAGCTAGGATGACTAGTTTTATGTCAACTTGTCAGAGATTAGAGACATATTTGGAAAGAAGAAATCTTCACCTAGCAAATGCCTCTAATTACACTCACCACGGGCGAGTCTGTGGTGTACTTTGCTGACAGGTGATGGGCGTGGGAGAGCCTGGCCCACTGTTGGCTGTGGCATCCCTGGGCAGGCGGGTCACGGGAAGCAACCCTGTGATCAGTACTGCTCCTCCCTCTGGGTGGAGCCTTGAGTTCCTGCCCTGACTCCCACCTGTGATGTACTGTGTGTGACATGGAACTGTAAGCTAAAAGAAACCCTTTCTCCTCACGCTGCTTTGGTCACAATGTTTTATCACAGCAATAGAAATCCTATCTAAGGCACAAATTAATCACAAAATTGACAATGGAAAACAGACTCTGAACTGGCCAAGACAATTCTGAGATGTAAGAATGAAGTGTGAGGAATCACTCTATCTGATATTAAATCTTTTCCATAGTTACAGAGATCCAAAGGTTGGTACTGGCAGCAAAATGAGACACATAGATGAATGCAAGAGTACAAACCACAACAGCCCCATGGGATGCTCTAAGTCATTTTTGATAAAGGTACATGGCAATTCTGTGTAGGAAGAATAACCTTTTCAACAATGGTTCTGGAACAACTGGTTGTCCAAGGTCAATAAGGAAGTTAAGAGAATAATTCTCAATCAAAACCTCATGCCTTATATACTCAACATAGAGTATGGACTTGGGTCTAAAATATAAAACTTGAATTTCTCAGAATCTAGGTTCCTAGATTTGATATTTGAAACATCATGCACAAAAAGGAAGACTAAGTAAAAGTCATTAAAATTAAAACCTCTCATTTCTTTAGAACCTTTAAAACTGCAACTGTGATGGGAAAAATTATGGCAATAAATTTACAGTCCTCAACCTTAATTTACTAATCAGAAGCAAAACTTGGCTGAATTATCTTATCAGAACAGACAAAGTCTTCTGAGTGTGGTTGTACTGGCCAACAACTACCATATCTACAACACATAACAATAACCACAACAACTACAACTACAACAACAACCACTACAACTACAATAACAACTACTACAACAACAACGACAAGACAATGGAAATGACTGAGAAGAAATGAAGAGTAAAAAATGATCAAATAAATTCTACTGGAATTGGGTCTCCACATATAATTGCATTTTTTTAATAATTATTGTTTGTGATGTGTGTTTGTATTATTTACAAAAATGTGCTAGGTAACAAAACAAAGGGACCATTAACTTAATTGACATTCATAATAAGGCATTTTTACAAAACCACAAATATTATTTTATAGAGTAGTAGAAAGCCAACAAAATCAGATATTTGGCATTTCACATATTATTGCTCAATAGACTTCCTACAAAATAGTGTTTGAATTGCTAACAGTAAAAATCATATACAGTCATCAAAAAGGTCAAAACTGCTCTAATGATTTCCTTCTTTGAAAGTTTGGTAAATAGATGACAAAAGAGAGTTACTTCTAATGGTGCTGTAGGTTGGTAAGTTGGGGACCTAGCTAATGACGGGTGGCAGCAGTGCTGTTGAAGGACTCTGAACATTGCTGACGGAGGTTCAATCAGTGTGCGACTAGTAGGCACATGACACCCCAGGAAGTTCCACTTTAGTCAGCTGTGCTCTCATGCTGGCAAAGGCCCCTTCTAACCTGAGGAAATCCTCAGCACGCCAGCACAAATGTGACTTGCAGCTTGTATTTCACAGGATGAAATTCGGGCATTTAAGTTGCAATGACACACATGGAAATGGTAAGGAACTTAAGTCACAAGGTAAATCAGCATGCTGCTTCTTCGGAAGTCCTCTCTACTAATAGAAGCAAAGTCAGGCCATGCCAACAGGACAAGGTGACTGCTGCTGTATAAAGCTAGAGCATGTGCAGTGGGTGACGCTTCATGCCAAGCTTCGCTTGTTCTCCTCATAGCACCCAGACTGCCTCGCGGCATCAGCTGCTGACTAAGTCACTACACGCTGACATAGGCAAAAGGAAACAAGCTTCGCTAAGATCTCAAAGTCTTCATGTTTCTTATGACAAGAACTAGTTTGATTTCAAATGTTATAAGGGGTTTTAACCTAACTTGATTAAAAATTAAAGTGACTCTAAATATCAATAAACAGACAGATGGTTGTATAGTCTCCTATTTTTATGTCTGTAGGGCACAGAGGAAGATGCTCTGAGCCGTTGACACAGGCATGGCGGGTCGAGGTCCCCGAGGCCTTTCTACAGAACCAGCTCTGACGACTGAGTTGCTCAGAGAAGGCTGCAGGTGAGGAGCACAGGCGCAGGTGAGGAGCACAGGCGCAGGTGAGGAGCACAGGCGCAGGTGAGGAGCACAGGCGCAGGTGAGGAGCACAGGCGCAGGTGAGGAGCACAGGCGCAGGTGAGGAGCACAGGCGCAGGTGAGGAGCACAGGCGCCGGTAAGAACTGCAGTTCCTGAGGCAGGCTGGGCTGTGTAGAACTTCAAGACACCCCGGCTGGGCTCTGATCTTTAGCCACAGGATTTCATCAAACACAAACATCATTTTTCATTGCTTTCTCACACCTTGCACGTGCTGGGCGGGCATCCACCACTGAGCTATAGTCCCGACTCAAAGTATCACTGAGAAAGAAAAACTGCTGAATAAGATGTGTAGGATCAGCAGTAAGGCACATTTCAAATGGAAGACGCTATTCTGTGGGGGCACAGTGCAGCTTCTATTTGACAAAGGATAAAGGGAACCTGTCCAGCTGCCTCAGTGACAGGAACAAGGACAAGCATGCAAACATTATCAGCATTTTAGGACAAGTGTCTTCTTCTGACCATCCAGCTTACATTCATTTTTTTCTTTTTTATTATTTTCTATATTCTTTGTTTACATTCCAAAGGCTTTCCCCTTTCCCAGTTCCCCCCTCACCATGTGTCCCATAAGTCCTGCCCCCCCCCATTCCCCAATCACCTCCAACCTTTTCTCTGTTCTGGTACTCTCCTGCAAAACTGGAACCAGTCTTTTCGGGACCAATGTCCTCTCCTTCTTCCTTCTTGGGAATCTTTTGATTTGCTAATTGTGCCTTGAGTACTCAGAGCTTCTGGGCTTATTAATATCCACTTTATCAGTGATTGCAATTCACGTGTATTCTTTTGTGATTGGGTTCTTCATAATGATATTCTGCATTTGTTTTGGAAAATGGTATCATTGCTAGTCTCAGTCTCCCGGTCTGTAGTCATGAATGGGTCGAACAGGCTAGGGCCATCCTTCAGTGTGCAGAGACGGTCAGACAGTGAAAAGCATAGGCCCATGCTTTTGAAAAGAGATTCATCTTTCCCTAAGGCCTGTTTTCCTAGCACTTCCTTTATGTGGTAAACACTAAAAATAGAGCATCTATTTTTCCACCACAGGAAGGCCTGCCTCTTCTGGAGTATGATTGTGCAAGGCCTGAGACTTCAGGAATCTGACCTTGTCCCACAGAAAGGTAACTGCAGAACAAATCTGTCAGGGCACATGGCTCCTCACCTCTTGACTGGGGTAAGGACTTCAGGTCCTAAGGGCACTGTATGAGCCACCTTCCTCAGGGCCTGAATGCTCAGCAGACATCTTCCCTTCCTCAGTACTGCAGCACAGAACAGTTCAGGAAGCAAGCTACTGTGCCACATAGACAACAGCAAAGAAGTGTGTAATCACCATAAATCAGACTCTGTCTCTTCCACCTCAATTTAGGAGAAAGGAAGGGGTTGCTAATGTTTGGCTCATACCCATGAATACTTATCTCATCATTTTGTGTTTTAAATGAGAAATTGATTTTGAGGCTGGAGAGAAGGCTCCCTGCTTAAGAGGACATGCTGCTCCTGAAGAGGACTTGAGTTCAACTGCCAGCACCCATGCTGAACAACTTACAGCCACCTCTAACTCCCGCTCCAGGAGCATGTGATGTCTCTATCATCTCTTGACATGTTCACATGCCCACATACATACACACTTATAAATCACAAAAATATATAAAATAAAGCAACTGGTATTTGAGAGAGGATGAGCAATTTACATAACCCACCCATGTCTAAGGTAGATAGTAAAATCGGCAGTTAAGCCTAGAGGCCCCTCATCAACTCTGAGCTCAACATTTTTCAACATACATGCATGTCAGATTTACTCACTGAAAGCAAGGATACTTCATTGAGATTATCCAAAAGAAAGACTAAAGCCTTAAGTGGCACACAGAGGAAGGAAATGACTGCTTACTGACAGAGTGCCCATTACTCTCTACACTATGCTAGGTATTCACTGGTGTGAGACACGTTAATCCTCGAGGCATTCCCAGGAGCTGGAGCAAACCCACTGTGCTGCTCAGACCACAGCCGTCCGATCAGCATAGGCTGTGAGAAGCATGTTTAGAGACACTATCAGTTCATCTGCTTTATCACACACTTACTGAGTAGTTCTTCTCGATGGCAGAGAACACAACATCCACACATATGAACACCCCTGTTCGGCCTACACCAGCACTGCAGTGAACAAGGAGGGGTCCTGTAATGTGGTTCTTCCTCACATAACGGACATATTTTATGAAAAAATCTACTGAGGCAGGAGTGCCATGGTCTGGCCATTTGGTGAACTGCACGTGCTTTACAGAGTGACTCTTTCCTGTCTGTTAGAGAGACAGAGAGAGGTTTATTGATTTCTTATATTAGAGATCTCATTTCTATTTCTATTCTAGTAAGGACGGCGCTGCTGCTGCTGCTGCTGCTGCTGGAGACAGTGCTCAAGGTATACCGAGCATTCAGAATACAGAAACCTAAGCTTGGTGTTTATAAAAACTCCCAAAGTTGCCAGAATTAGCTTTTCTCATTTTAAAAAGGAGAACACAATGAAAACAATGAAAACCGGAGTGCTGTCTGCATGCAGGAGTCCAGCTCCCGCAATGCACTCAGAGTTTTACGTGGGTTATCTACTCTCATCCGGAGATCAGCCTAAGATAAAAGTGCCACGTTTCTCCATTTCTAGAGATCAGAATGAGAGGACTGGGACGTGTACGCTAGATCATGGGCTCACATATGGAGAGCCTGCGTTCAGCTGTTTGCCTTCCAAATCCTACACGAACACTTTTCTCTCATGAGGCTGCAGATAAGAGTAAAAGTTGGCGGACACATCCGGGAGGCTCTGCACTCTGGTCCAGGAGCCACCACTACTGCGTCATCAGTGTGGCTTCAAACTCTCCTTGTGTCACAAGTACCAAGTTCTAAGAGCCTTATAAGTCTAGCAATTTTATTAAAAAACAAAGCAACCTTAACTGTAAGTGTTTTCTCCCAATTGCCACTTATAAAACTCATGTTCTTTTGGGCATTTCATGTTCTAGCTGGTCCCTGCTTTTGTCTACAACCACCCTTCATCCCTCACTGTTCCTTGATAATGTACAAATTTCTGTGCCATGAGCACTTATTGATGTTTCTATAAATGCATCCAAGGCAATGTCTTTTTCGATTGTCTTGCTTTCTCATCTAGGACCTTCATCACACACGTGATGTTAGCTTCAGTAACGCTTTTTCCAAACTCCACATAACACTATTTCCCATCTCAGCTCCCAAAGCACCCCACGTGAACCTTGGCATTATAACTGAGCACAGCAACCCAAGTACTGGAGAATTTAGGGGTCTCCTTGCTCGCTGTGTGGCAGTGGAATCCTGCATAGCCACAGGCACTCTTGACAAACTCAGTGCAGTCTGCCACACATGGCAGAAGCCACCAAAGTACATCACAGGACCAGAAGCATCTGATAGCCACTCCCTGCCCCTTTACATTTTCTTCCTCTCCAGTCACAGTTTGGCTAAGCAGAAGTAAAAACTATAGCTTCATTTCTGGATTACAGAGATAAAAAGTTACTCTATTTTCTTCTAGAGTTGGCTGTACTGGAACTCACTCTGTAGACCAGACTGGCCTTGAACTCACAGAGAGATCCACCTGCCTCTGCCTTCTACGTGCTGCGATTAAAGGTGTGCATCACCACCAATAACAAAAGCTACTTTTAAATTTTTTCTTTTTATTTACTCTCCTCTCATACAATACATCCTAGTAGCATCCTCCCTCTCCCCATTCTTCCTAGTCCCCCTCCCCCTACCTCCCCTCTCACGGATTTTCCTTCAGAAAAGAGCAGGCTTCCCAGTGATAGGAAGCAAACATGGTACACCCTCAGTATATACTCTAACACACACGTTTATATTATAAAACATGCATCTACAAACAGCATTTGTAAGACTTACGGACTTCTTCACAATCTGAAATACTCGAATGGTGAAATATGGAGTTATATGAAAGCTCTCCAGAAGGACACGAAACTGTTTGAATTCCAAAGGCTCCTTCAGAGAAATGGGCCAGTAACTGTAACACTTGATAACTCCACCTTCTATCTCTCTGGTTATCATAGCAATAATATTACAATTATTTTCCACAACCATTTGCCAGAAGTCTTCTATAGTATCTGGCAGTGGTCCTTGAGTGGCAATATAAAAATACTCTTCTTCATGATTTACTATTCTAATATAACTAGCGTTGATGTAGTCCTTGGTTTTTCCAAGAGGAACACGTGTTGAATCATCTATTATGGAAAACAGAAAGATGTGGTAAAAATAATGGAAGAGTGGGCTATGCTACCCAGACTTTATAAAAGCATCTCACACAGGTAAGTTCATGAGTTTCTTTACCACCCTCAAAAGAAAATGGCACAGGAGATTATTTTCAAAAAGGCTAAGTTTAAATTCATCTCTCTATTGCAATGTCATTGGTCTGTTTAGAGGTCTCTGGCTTCTGTGACTGTCAATATCAGATCCTCACTGAGACTCCTACTGGTTATGCTGTTGCCCTGTGTCATGGAGATCCTGCAGATTTGCATCAGCAGGACTGACCCTTCCATCTGCCCCAACAGTTCACAGATGATGTAGACTTTGGTGTGGGAGAGGAGTATACTATGGGACACACTGTGACACACTACAGCTTCCACGGGATGATTTCTATGTTTTGTTTTGTTCTGTTTCCTTGTTTGTTTGTGTTACGTGTTTTATTTTGGGGGGATAGCAAGAGGATGGATATGAGGGCAAGGGAAATGAGTAGGATATTATGCTTACTTGTCACCAAAAGGTCTATGACTTCCAACATACAATACAGAATTCTCTTATAAAGTGGAATAAGAAAGACTATTGCCAAATATAGAAAGACACCAAGTATTTTAAAATGAGAGCAAGAGCAGTACCTGGTGCTAACTGGTAGGACATCTCGCCATCCAAAATGCTACTTTATATAAACACTTTTTGTTTTAAAAAAGAATGATTGAATATACTGAATAATTTAGTAAAATCTAGCTTACAGATATCAATCACAATAACTCAATTTAAACTCCTGTCCTACATGTCCCATTCTATGCAGCCTTTCTGGGCTCCACAAATCCCCAAGTAATTACATGTTTGTTGACTCTTAAGGAAGTTTGCAGAAAGACATTGCTTGAGTTGAGATAACATTAATGAAGAGAAGTGTTAAGACCTCAAGGCTAACATCACGGAAGCAAACAACTACTTTCTGACTGGATGAAGGGTCCATTCCACAAGAGGAAACCCATACTGGACACCATTATCTGACCAGGAACCTAAGGCTGGAGAGTTGTAGACCCTATTATGATGTTAGACGGACATAGTATTAAATCAACTCCTATCATCATACCCTATATTAATGTACCTCTTAGTCCTTATCAGAGGAGCTTATATTTGTACTAGATAATTAATGATCAATGTAGAGACCCATGACTGGGAAAGATGCAGAGAACAAGAGACTGCAGAATGTTCATCTCTAAATGAAACCTATATAGGAACTTCCTCCACCACAGGCTCAGGCACCCCTGCAGAAGAGGGTACATAAAAACGTAAGAGGCAGAGGGTGGATGACAAGGACAGTGTTTTCTGGACACAGCAGGCAGCTGCATGTGTGAACTCACAAAGGTTGTGGAAGCACATACAAGACCCACAGAAGTCCAACAAGATCGAGCCCAGCACAATGTGTGGGGGGGAGTCAGGTACAAAGCTCCACCCCAAGCTGAGGTGCTACTGGCAACTGACAGCTGCTGTGAGAGGCTTTCTCTTAAGTGTGCAGTGCCTGAGGAGTAGCCCATGCCCGGGTAAAATACCTGACACCCAAAAGTGTCTGCTGAGACCTCTGAATCCTGGCTACAGCAGGTACTATGTGTTCAGTCAACTAGAGAATATTGTCCCAGGAAGGTCCTGTCACCTACTTAGCACTATCATTTTCTTCAAAATGCCATTCAGCCATTATATCAAGTAAGCCTCTTCAGGATAGTAAAGTCTATATGAACCTCATAGAAAACGCCATTGCTAAGAGCCATTTGCCACAAAGAGAGTTCCTTAGTGTGGAGCACCATGTGAGGCATGTAGGTCTAAACAGACAGTAAATTCAGAAAAAGCACTGCACCTAGGGTAGGCAAATCCATAATCAGAGTAAATTTCTCTTTTGTTAGAAAAACAAATGTCAGCTTCTTTCGTTATAGAAGTGGTTCAACATAGCCTGCCACCTCAGAGAATAAGGCTGCAGAGCAACGACTCTGCAGTTCTCCACGCATCCTGCAGCCCAGATCCTTGGCAATGACTGAGTATAGCCTAGCTGTTATCGGTGAGTGGCAAGAACTCTGTGAAGCTGAATCCATACATAGCCTCCAAGTAGGCTGGTTCTATTTTTTCATGAGTTATTCAACAATGGCAGAGGAATTAGGGAAAGTGACTGCAGTCCACAGACAGTATCCCATCCACACGGTCACCGACCTCTGTTGAAGCCACTCTTCCTGAGCCCTCGCATGAGACATAGGATTTACATGGGGTTTACTCATTTGGAAAGCTCTACCTATGTCTGTTCCCTAGACCTCCTTTGTTATTACTTTTTCAACTATGTTCCTTCCAAGGCCTTAACCATCCATCCAGTTAAGGGACTGGCTATCACCTAAGTTAATCTGCCAACCATTTCTCCAAGAAAAATGAACAACCAAGTACACGTTATTCCCAGTAGATATATTTCCCTTCACCATTATGCTTCAGAAATGTCTCAAAATGAGCTACAGTAGTGCAACTGTCCAGTGACCCAGGTGAGCATCAGAAACTATTCAGAACCATGTGGAACTCTGTTTCTCCTGTCAATTGGTCATAGGAAACTCACCATAAGAACATAGGTACAAGCTGAGGAGAGAAACCAGTGTACCAGGAATGAAGATCATAGAAATGTGGACAATGTTTTGTCACGGAACTTACTTGTGCCTTCAGGGTTGTGGTGGTTTGAATAAGAACGGGCCCATCAGCTCGTGTATTTGAATGTGTGTTCCCCAGTTGGGGGAACTGTTTGGGAGGAATTAGGTCTGTTGTAGGGGGTGTGGTACTGGGTGAGATGACATACTTCTTCCCAGTTAGCTCTCTCCCTGCCTCATGCTTGTGCATCAACTGTGAACTCTCAGCTCCTGCTCCAGCACCATGCTGGCTGCCTGCTGGCATCATGTTCATGGACTCAATCCTCTGGAAACATGAGCTCCCAAATTAAATGCTTTCTTTTATATGTTGTCTTGGTCATATGCTTTGTCACAGCAGTAGAAAAGTAAGTAGTCAAGGCTCTACTCAAGAAGAATCTCACATCTACCATGTCTTTCTGATAAGCAAGTGCTGTTGTGCATACCCAAGCTTAATGGCTTGGTTGTTGATAGAGAAGCGATATCTACTTAGTTCTCATTATGAGGTCTCTGCTAAGGTGTAATAATAGGCTGAAAAACTGCTTCTCCAAGAGAAAGCAGCTCCTACAGGGGTTGCAGTGCATTGCTCCAAACTCCTAAGGTTCTCTCCAGCACTGAAACAGGTTCTGGCCTCCTGGCGAGCACTGCATCTGCTGAAGCTAGGCAGCAGAGCAGTCTTCAGTGTGGCCTATATTTGCACAGAGCCTTTTCTTGGGAATCCTATCTAAAAGAGGACTATGTTGCCACCAAGGGGCTATAGAGGCTCACGAGGCATTGTGCCTCCTTTTGGGCTGTAGTAACCTGATACAGCAACCACACCTTCGCCATTACAAGGGAGCATTTTAAAATATCCTACACACTTGGACCCCTAGACATTTTATCCACAGATGTGTTGTGAACAACTCCAGAATAAATCCAAAAACAGTTTGCTACTGTTTATGCATTGTAATGGCCTGTGTGATGCCTGACAGAAGGAAAAGATGGTTGAAATCCATTTGAACTATATTATGACAGAACTCAGAAGCTGATCTATTTCTGCATTTAAACAGTGAAGTGAATTCTGGGCTTTGCTGACTGAAAGCAAACTACTTCTAGTGACCTGCATACACTTCCTCAAAGTGTCTTCTCAGATCACTTGCTCATTTATTGTAGGGTTATTGGTCTTTGACTTACAGAAAGTCTTACTATATTATAAATGCATATTCTTTGTTAAGTAGATGTTTTGTACTTAAATTTCTTCTAGCCTGATACTTACCATTTTGCTTTTAGAATGGTATACTTGCAAGAGCAAATTTTAAAAAAAGTTTGATGAAGTCTAGTTACTTTTTCCCTTGGCAGTTTCAAAGTTTTGTGTCCTACTGAGAATATTTTTACTAAATATAATGATGCTAAAATGTTTTCCTTGGGTTTAACTCCAAGAAGTTGTATGATTTTATATTTTTAATTAAAGACATCATTTTATGTATATTTATTTATGTCTGTGTGTGTGCCACCTATGGTGTGTTTGTGAGTGGGTGTGTATCCTATGGTGTGTTTGTGAGTGGGTGTGTATCCTATGGTGTGTTTGTGAGTGGGTGTGTATGCACATGTGTGTATATGCACATGCATTGAAGACAAGAGATCTTAGATTCCATGAAACTGGGGTTTTAGGCAGTTGTGAGCCATCTGATATGGGTCCTGGGAATTGAACTTGGGTTCTATGTTATTATATTGAGCACTGTGAGCTATTTTGAATTCATTTTTATATAAAGTATAATGTAAAGGTTAGAAGGGTTTTCATTGTTGTTGTTGATGATGTTGCTATATAGAGTTGACTGGAACTTTCTTGGAAAAAAATAATCTTATTTTTTGGCATCCTTAAATTCACACAGTATCATCTTCCCTGTCTCTTTACACTGTTCTAAAGAATACTCAGAAATTTAAGATAACTACCATTATCAGTCCTGATTATGTCTTGACCCAAAGACAAGTTACGAAAACGTATTCCCCTTGAAGTAGGAGACTTGATATATAATGTGTTCTCACTCCATAAGCATCTATTAAAATGATTTTGAAGTCATAAAATATTGAATAAAAACAATATGTTGTGTTTCCTCATGGAAATTCTTGTAGTAAAGGCCTTCTTTGCTTTGAATGATGGTACAAAGTCATAAATATGACTATGTAAACTAGAGTTGTAAAAATATCTTAATAATCAATAGGGAAAATATGATTGTTTTGGGGCCCTTAAATTTTTTGTCAAGGTTTTAAAAAACTTTCCTGCTGATTATAAATATACAGAAAAGATTTAAAGCAAGATTCATATTTTGAACACTAACCCTAAGAAATTAAAAACACAGAATTCAAGCACTTCTTTTTCAGTTTAAACAGTGTTTGCTCCTTTTCCGTTATATAACGTAGGGTGAGCCTCTTACTGTGTCTTGATTGTCACGTTCTCTCATCATTTCATGTGTTCCTGTGATTTCATCTTTTATATTCCCGCTCTTCTGAAACTACCGTACAGTCTCTGGCATGTAAAGCCTCTGGCCAGCAGATGTCTCCTAGGTGCCTTCATCCTAACCACCCCAACTACTCAGTGCTTTCATTTTGGTAAGTCACCCTTCAGCAAGTCCCTCTGGATACAGCCGTAGAGTTCCCTGTTTGGTAATAATACCACATGCTCCAAGTCAGGTATTTATTCTATAAGAGCATTTGTGTTCAATTCTAAATTTTCCCCAGAATAATATATATGCAATGTATATGTATGTGTATGTGTACATGTGTGTGTATTTGTACATGTGTGTGTACATGTATATAATTTTGCTGCCATGGACTGCTCTCCTCGAGAGTCAGCTCCCTCGGCTGACTGAAGGAGGTCACAGAGACTTCTCACTGGGAGATGAAGGGACAGCACAGCTGCACGCCCTGCTGTTTGTTCACACAATACAAACAGATTGAGAAAGACGCTGGTCAACGTTTACGGACACAGTAATTTGTCCATCGAGAGGCAGCTGGCATACTTGCTATATTTGCACTATTCACAGCTAAGGCACAGCGATAACTGAAATCTGTCTCATGTTATGGTCTCTTTAATGTATGTTGTATTTATGTGTGCAGGTTTGGGTGTGCAAAGTGAAGACTAACTGAACTGATTATAAAGGACTTCTGGCATTCTTAACATGCCATCAAAACTTCCTCTGTATGTATAATGAAGAAACCAGGTGCATGTTCATAGCTTGCTGCTCAGATAAGACTAGACTGTGTTACAAAGTACGCAAACCCTAAAATAGAACTTAGGTGAATACAGTTTAAGTAAAGCAAAACCTTTAGGATGATTTTCCTTACTTTCAGTCATTTAAGTGAAGCATTTTGCATCTCTATACTTCCTTGTCTATAGGCTAGACTTGGAAGAGGATCACGTGCGTGCGTGCCTCAGTCCCTCCAGTGTGCCATTACTTCCTATAGGGGATCATTTGTAAAACCTTGTTTACTTTCAGTCTCCTTGAAGAGTAATTAATTGCACACTGAAGGGATAAAAATCAGCATTTGAGACTTTTGACCTTTAGGAGGAGCACCAAATTGTTTGCTCTGCTAAAATGTTGCATTGTGGCCCACTGACCCAATTTTCAGAAATGCATACTAGTGAGTTTCATACTACCTCACAGGAGTCAACAGAATGCACTGACTTAATCATTTTGAAAAGGTGTTCATTGCTTTATAAACAGTCATTTTAATCTGAATGAGCTAACAAAGCATCTGTTGACTCTGGGCCCTTTGATTTGTGCTACTCTCAATTATGTTTACAGAAACGATGGAAATCATTAAAGCTTCTTTGATGAGTAGGAAGCACACTCACTCCCAAGATGATTTCCCCTTTGGAAAATCACCAGATCTAGCTTTGAGGAAAACAACAAGGTTAGGCTGATGAGCTATGGAAGACAGATGGATTATCAAAGCAGAGAAGGAAGGTAGTTGTTGCATAGTTTCAAGGTTTAATCATATGGAGGAAGAAAGAAACCCAAAGAAGCTTTAGAGTCAAACACCAAGCAAAACTTCACCATGACAGTACCAGCGTCTGTGGAAGACAACAGCAGATATTCTGACTATGTTGTAAGGAAATCACTTCAGCAGCTGTTTGAATGAGTAGGAAGGGACACAATGAAGAAGACAGACATCAGTTGGGAGGTGAGAGACACTCAGTCCGGGTTGACAACAATGTCAATAGAGAAGTGCGGGGAGACTGGAGAGACATTAGAGATGGAAGAATAATTTGCAAGAACATTTTGCAGATAACAAATGACTCAGCTTTCTGGCTTGAACAGTAGATGATTATATTAAGAGATGATCATAGAACAAAGTTTCCACTAAGACTGCATTATTGTATTTTTGTTTCTGTTTTTTGGGTGGTTGAGACTGACAAACGCTGTGAGCAAATACACCGAGGAAGGGAAACTGGTTTCTTTCCTACTTCTGTAGGGAAGCCATGAGTAGAGGTCTGGGGGTATCAGTGGAAAGCAGCTGCCTATTGCGCAGCAGATTGGTAAGTAAGCTTTAATGTCTAGGGCAGAGAATATAAAAGCCCCACTGTGTTTTAATGTTTAGACAAACTACCAGAGAAGGTAGCCAGGCTGAGGATACCAAGTGACGGATGTCTATGACTTTGTCTTAGATGGGTGATCAAGACAAAAGGGCAGCGTAAATAGTTCACTGACAGTTGTCAGAAAAGATATCATATGTCCTAGACTATGCCCAGGTAATCCAGTGCTAGCTACTAGAGTTATTCATGATAAAGTTCAAAATTTGCCATGCAAAAAGTGGGCTTTCCCCTTTTCCCTACTGTTAACAGGAAAGTAACTTAAAATGTTCTCGGCTTACATGGAAGAATATCTCGGTATCTGTTCTTATCTCTGTTCTGTAGCTCATTCCCAGACTGGAAGTCATCAGGCAGGGTCATTTGTTCTAACTCCTTCAAAAATTAAAAAATAATCCATGTATTTACTATTTCAAACGAATGAAAATCCGCCCCTTTTTGAGCATCTATTATCCTTAAACTCCATATGGCATAACCTGCTACTCGATAGTATAGAATAAACCAGAGAAACTAGAATCTCGTCCAATAAAGACTACATACCATATCCCAAGTTAAGAGACTAAGTCAATGAGTTACTTGACTAAAAAAAATGTTAAATTCTCAAGATAGTTTTCTTCCCAAACACTATTGTTTACCCTTTCATGAAAAATAAAATAGAATACTTAGTTCTTAGCTTCTAATCATACCATTATCATTTTATAAACAAAACAACTATAACAAATATTTCAACAAAAAGCTATAAGAAAGCTTACAATTTACTTCTTGAAAAAATTATAGCTGGGTTCCTGCCAAAAAAATTATCTTCATTTAAAAAGAAATTCTTTAACAAGTGTGAATTCACAAAAATTAATCAAGTAGTTCTAGATACTGTAATACAAAGACAAAATAAAATGCTTTCCCTTCCTTAAGCAGTCAATGAAGAACATTTAACCAAATATCATGTGACTTAGAGAAACAACAGTATTAGTGACAGTGTCTATTTGTGTCTGCAGATACATAGAGAAAACGCCATGACCGTGAGCAACACTCTCCATGGGTCTCAGTGAATCACCTGAGGGACTGTGAGATGTCATGTGGGAAGGAAAGCAAAGGACGGCCCTAGGAAGGTGTTGGCCTGGGTGTCAGCACCAGGCCACTGTGGCCAGTTTCTACTTCTAAAAGCCAATTCTAAAACTAACCCAGGAAAAAAAACTTTAAGAAAAACCAGAAAAAAAAATCACAAAAGTTAGTGAAGATTAGTCTTACTGTATGATAACGCTTTGAAATATGAAACCAGTGTCAAATAATAAAGTCAATTTTTAAAAATCTAAAATAAAATGCCATCATTGGTGGGGGGGGGACTGGGAAAGGGGAAAGCCTTTGGAATGTAAACAAAGAATATAGAAAATAAAAGAAAAATACAAAAAAACCCAAATAAATAAATAAATAAAATTCAGTAGAGTCTTAAGACAAATGCACAGATATACAATAGTGGTATCTTCTAAAGCCTTAAATCAAGTTAAATGCTGGATACTGAATGAAACATTAAAATACTAAAACCACATTTTAATTGTGCCAGAAAAGTATTAAATAATTATTATATTCTTAAATGAACATTACTGAAAATGGATATAATGTAAAAATCCAAAAGTCCTTTGAATACTGAGTTTCACTACTAAAAAATTAGTTTATTCCTTCATGGTACATAGGTACCTGTGCTCACATCTATGTGTCTAAATATAATATATATGTGTGTATATATATATATATATATATATATAAAATCATAAAAGGAATATTTTTATTATATGAAGAGTAATGAAAAATAATAAGCAAAAATGTGAGTAAAAATTGCATGTTAATATGCAATGCTTAAAAACATGGAAAGATAATTTTGTATCTTAAAATAAAGAAATGACAAATCATCAACAAAACTCATGATCAACAAATGTCAAAATCTGACAGCACAAAATAGTCTTTCTAGAAATTTGTTCTTTAAAAAGACACATATTAAAAAAAGTGTATGAAGAATGCTTGCTGATTAAAAAGCAGAAAGAACAAGCTAAATTTCCCAGAACTATTTAAAAAAAAACGAAGATATCTGACATATGATTAACTCAAAGATACAGCTGTATAGAGTGGTAATATGAGGGAAAATTGTATGTTACAGAGAAATTTCTTTGACGGAATAGACTTGTAAATAAAGTACATGCCAACACTTCTTTAAGTCTACAATAATAAACCTAAGAGTTCAAGGGGCCCAGATGGAAATGGGAGGAAGAGATGGGAAAGCATCTATATATTTTATAGCCTTTTTATGCTACTAGATTATTTTTACCATGTTAATCTATCATTTTAAAGATATGGTATTTAAAAGTACAAGCAATGTACTAAGTAAAAAAAAAACAAAAAGAACAGGAAGCAGAAGAAGAGGAAGAGGAACAGAAAGAGGAAGGAGGGGGAGAATAGGAAAGAAAATTTCTAGTTGTGGTAGAAAAAAGGAAATTATAAACTTTTCTTTAGACCAACATATTTACCAAAAACTCACGGATGATATCAAGTTCTTCTTTGTTCTGAAGCATTTTCAAACAATCCCTCATGGCAGATTGTGAAGAATGGTTGAATATTAATGGTCGAATCTGAGCCAACTGAGTTAGCTCCTTTTCAGACAAAGCTGCTTCATTGTCTGAGAAACAGAAAAGTCCACATTTGTAAGTTCTATGGGGACAATAGACACTTGAGGGGTATTTTATGTTTCTTAGACATTTTTCCTCTTTAAATACAAAGATTTAAACTTTAACAGAAGTTTACTTTTCCATATCTGTTACATTTAAACAGACTATCATTTAAAAAAATGCTATGTACCTTGAAGTTATAAAAACCTGTCATTTATAGACAAGGTCCACTCAGAGTTATTAGACATAAAGCAGACTGAATCATATTTGGTCTTATACTATGAGCATGTTGTGTGGATTGACAACTACACCAAGGCAAGAATGCTAAATATGGATTTTAAAAAAAGACGAAGCTTTTTGTCCACCATGGAATCAAGTATTTAGAAGCCCTGGAGTCTATCTGAGAGGACATGGAGATTCCAATACATGCCTCACTCTACAAGTGTAGACCAACCAACATGAAACACATCACAAGAGAGATAGACAGAGCAAAGGATATATACCAACACACACTAATACAAGGGTGCATTCTTTATCAAAAAACACATATGAAATCCATCATTTTACAATGATCTTTAAGACATATGGTCAGTATAAGTTCAAAGTGTCTGAAACTTTTGTAAATATCTGTGGGTCAAAAAATGCAATTAAGAAGCCGGGCGTGGTGGCACACGCCTGTAATCCCAGCACTTGGGAGGCAGAGGCAGGCGGATTTCTGAGTTCGAGGCCAGCCTGGTCTACAGAGTGAGTTCCAGAATAGCCAAGACTACACAGAGAAACCCTGTCTCGAAAAACCAAAAAAAAAAAAAAAAAAAAAAATGCAATTAAGTCTAGAAGTTTAATAATAGAATATGCTTAACAAATTTCACAATTTTAAGGCAAAATACTGATGTTCTCAAAAATCTCTTTCCAAAGAAAACACTGTGAACAGAAAGTAAGTTACTAAAATTAACTTACTACTAATAAAAAGATATAAAATCAATTAAACAAAAGAAGAAGATGACCATTCCCAAGACCCTGAGCATCCTTGGGTAGCTCATGTTGTACTGAACATCTTGGGATATTTTTAGAAGCCTTTTTGAGTGGCAGAAGGAAGAGGCTATTGTGTGTATGGACAGCCAAATAAGTTGTTCTACAAATCTGTATAAACTTCTGTAACAACAGTGTGAGAGGCAACATGAGTGGACCATGAGAGGACATATAATTCTCACAACAGAGGAGGCTAATTTGATCATTGAACAAGGACAAAAACAAACAAAAATATAAAAGCCTTAGAGATTCCATTTGTGTAATATATCAAAGCCAAAAACCATTTGGTAATTTTAACAGATTCAGAAAAAAGCATTTAGTAAAATTCAACATCCTTTCATGATAAAACAGACCATTTAAATCCCAATAAATTAAATTAAAATAAATTGAAGGCATGTACCTTAACACAATAAAAGATATACATTAAAACCCACAGCATGAAGAAAAGCTAAGCATTTTTACTCAGAAAGCATGAGTTGAACTAATATCCATTTTCATACTATTATTCAACAGAGAATTGACAATCTTACCCAGTGAAAAATGACGAAAAGGAGGAAGTGAGAGATTACTCATTAGTAGATTACATGTTTTTATATGTATCCTGTAAATTTAGTAAATCCATCCTTTATAGCAAGTTTTGTTTTGGGAGGAAAATTAATACCCCAATGGAGGAGTTAGGGGAAGTACTGAAGGAGCTGAAGTGGTTAGCAACCCCACAGGAAGGACCACAATATCAAATAAACCAAAACCCCCAGAGCTCCCAGGGACTAAACCACCAACCAAAGAGTATGCATGGAGGGACCCATGGCTCCAGTCGCATATGTAGCAAAGGATGCCTTATCTGGCATCAATGGGAGGGGAGACCTTTGGTCCTGTGGAGGCTTGATGACCCATTGTAGGGGAATGCTAGGGTGCTGAGGCAGGAGGGGGTGGATGGGTAGGGGAGCACTGTCATAAAAGCAGGGGGAAAGGGGGTTTAACTGGAAAGGGGGATAGCATTTGAAATGTAAATAAACAAAATAATCAATAAAATAATGAAAAATTAATTGGAGATTCCTGAATACACATGCTGTCCAAGCCAACCCAGATAAAGCTGGGTGGCAGGCTCAGGATCCAGTCTGAAGCCTTCCCAAATGCTTCTAAAATGCCTCAGAGAGCTTAAGGCTCAGAGGTGCTGAGAGCAAGACTGCATGCTTCCTGCAATCAAATAAAAAGAATAGAAATAAATGGAAATTTAAGAAGTCAACGTGTGCTGGCTGGTTTTGTGTCAACCTGACACAAACTGGAGTTATCACAGAGAAAGGAGCTTCAGGGGAGGAAATGCCCCCATGAGATCCAGCTATAAGGCATCTTCTCAATTAGTGATCAAGCAGGGAGGGTCCCTTGTAGGTGGTACTGTCTCTAAGTTGGTAGTCTTGGGTTCTGTAACAAAGCAAGTTGAGCAAGCCATGGGAAGCAAGCCAGTAACATCTCTCCATGGCCTCTGCATCAGCTCCTGCTTCCTGACCTGCTTGAGTTCCAGTCCTGACTTCCTTTGGTGATTAACAAAAAGGTGGAAAGTGTAAGTTGAATAAACACTTTCCTTCCCAACTTGCTTCTTGGTCATGATATTTGTGCAAGAATTAAAAAAAACCTAAGACACAAAGCTTTCATAAGCAGCTGAGTTCTTTGAATGTGAACTTGGTAGGAATTCTGGAATTTTTTAGCCTAGCATATGACATATTGTTAGCCTGAGAACAGGCTTATATAGTAAACAGATAGGAATTCAATTGAAGTTAAATAGAAAAGGATATTAATACAACTCAGATAAAGAGAAAGGTGATAGAATTATATATATATATAATATATATATATACACACACACACACACACACACACACACACACACACACACAGAGACAATCTTCACAGAAGGGAGAAATAAATGAAAATTGCAAAATTATTTTTAAGTATGCATAGATAAATTAATTTAGGTCTTTGAACTACAAAAACAAGGAACAAATGCAGGAGATGGGGAAGAAGGAGCCCTATCTCAACAGATACTAATAATTGTTTAAGATTGCCTTAACTGCTTTGAGTCGTTTTGATTAGCAAGGTGAAGGTGGATATGAGTTTGGTGGTATTGATATTGCTCATCCTCTGGGAGAGAGGTCACACTGGAGCAAACCAAAAGAAGAGGATGCAAATTTGAACCAATCGATTTCAGGTTACCAGACCAAAGGACATGCTATTTTGGGAGAGAGGCTCTATATTTGTGTTAACAGGAAAGAAGAAACAGCTTTGGACCCCTTCCAAATGATATTTCCTCAGATTCTGTTGATATATCTCCCTTTTCATTTCTAATTTTGTTAATTTGGATACTGTCTCTGTGCCCTTTGGTTAGACTGCCTAAGGGTTTATCTATCCTGTTGATTTTCTCAAAGAACCAGCTCCTGGTTTTGTTGATTCTTTGTATGGTTCTCTTTGTTTCTATTTGATTGATTTCAGCCCTTAGTTTGATGATTTCCTCTCTTCTACTCCTCCTGGGTGAATTAGCTTCTTTTTGTTCCAGGGCTTTCATGTGTGCCTTTAATCTGCTAGTGTATGCTCTCTCCTGTTTCTTTTTGGAGGCACTCGGGGCTATGAGTTTTCCTCTTAGCACTGTTTTCATTGTGTCCCAAAGATTTGAGTAGGTCGTATCTTCATTTTCATTGAATTCTAAAAAATCTGATTTCTTTCTTTATTTCTTCCTTGATCAAGGTGTCACTGAGTAGAGTATTGTTCAGTTTCCATGTGTATGTGGGCTTTCTGTTGTTTTTCTTGCTGCTGAAGACCACTTTTACTCCATAGTGATCTGATATGAGGCAAGGGATTAGTTCGATCTTCTTGTATTTGTTGACATCTGTCTTGTGACCAATTATATGATCAATTTTGGAGAAGGTACCATGTGGTGCTGAGAAAAAGGTATATTCTTTTGCTTTAGGATGAAATGTTATATATATATATATATATATATATATATATATATATATATATATATATATATATATATATTGGTCCAAAGCTTCAATTAGTTTCACTGTGTCCCTGTTTAGTTTCTGGATTCCTGATCGGTCCATTGAGGATAGTGGAGTGTTCAAGTCACCCACAATTATTGTGTTAGGTACAATGTGTGCTTTAAGCTTTAGTAAAGTTTCTTTCACGAATGAGGGTGCCCTTGCATTTGGAGCATAGATGTTCAGTATTGAGAGTTCTTGGTGGATTTTTCCCTTTGACCAGCAAGTAGTGACCTTCAGTGTCTCTTTTGATGACTTTAGGTTGAAAGTCAATTTTATCCACTATTAGAGTGGCTACTCTGGCTTGTTTCCTGAGACCATTTGCTTGTAAAATTGTCTTCCAGCCTTTTACTCTAAGGTAGTGTTTGTCTTTGACACTGAGATGTGTTTCCTGTATGCAGCAAATTGTAGGGTCCTGTTTCCATATCCAGTCTGTTAGTCTATGTCTTTTTATTGGGGAATTGAGTCCATTGATGTTAAGCGATATTAAGGAATAGTAACTATTACTACCTGACATTTTTGAAATTATTTTTTATTTTTGAGTGGCTATCTTCTTTTATGTTTGATGAGAGGAGGTTTCTATCGTGCTTCTTCTGGGGTGTAGTTTTCCTCCTTGTGTTGGTGTTTTTCCCCTATTATCCTTTATAGGGCTGGGTTTGTGGAAAGATATCTTGCAAATTTGGTTTTGTCAATGAATACCTTGTTTTCCCCATCTATGGTGATTGAGAGTTTTGCTGGGTATAGTAGTTTTGGTTGAAATTTGTGTTCTCTTAGAGTCTGCATGATATCTGCCCAGGATCTTCTAGCTTTCATGAGCTCTGGTGAGAAGTCTGGTGTAATTCTGATAGCTCTTCCTTTATATGTTACTTGGCCTTTTTCTCTTACTGCTCTTAATATTATTTCTTTGTTTAGTACATTTTGGGTTTTGATTATTATGTGACGGGAGGTATTTCTGTTCTAGTCCAGTCTGTTTGGAGTTCTGTAGGATTCTTCTATATTCATGGGCATCTCCCTGTTTAGGTTGGGGAAGTTTTCTTCCATAATTTTGTAGAAGATATTTGCTGGCCCTTTAAGTTGTAAATCTTCCCTCTCATCTATACCTATAATATACCGTCACATAATAATCAAAACTCCAAATGTTCTAAACAAAGAAATAATATTAAGAGCAGTAAGAGAAAAAGGCCAAGTAACATACAAAGGGAGACCTATTAGAATTACCCCAGACTTCTCAACAAAGACCTTGAAAGCTAGAAGATCCTGGGCAAATCTCATACACACTCTAAGAGAACACAAATGCCAGCCAAGACTACTATACCCAGCAAAACTCTCAATCACCATAGATGGAGAAACCAAGATATTCCATGATAAAACCAAATTTACAGGATATCTTTCCACAAACCCAGTGCTACAAAGGATAATAGGTCAAAAGCACCAATATAAGGAGGGAAACTGCATTCTGGAAATAGCAAGATAGTAAACTTCTATCATCATACCCCAAAGTAGACAACCACTCAAATATAAAAATAACATCAAAAATGACAGGAAGTAATAATCACATCCAGTCCTTCTAATAGGTGCTATTACAACTAGTAAAATTGTTTAGGATAATTAAGTAATGCAAATTAAGAGCCAGATAGTAAACACATGGTAATATTAGATTCTAATGTAATTATAAATAAAGTGTTTTAAATACTATTCAATATAAATTGCTAAGAGTAGTCAAGGTTTAACTGTTCAGATACACTATATATAGTCTTCAAAAGCATCAGAAATCCACAGAATATGGAATTTAAAATAATTACATTATTAATAGATCTTTTGACTAAAAGACATGTATGCTCCTGAGAGTAGCCCCATCCCACATCAAAGAAGATACTTAGCATCACTACCTCTATATGGAGTAGCTACAATTGTAGCAAGTTAATCACTGGGCAATAATTACCCTAATTCATCTGCAGACGAAAAATACTGTCCAGGAAAGGACACACAATGTGGGATAGTCAACAACTTATCTCTGCCTAGACAGAGTAAGCCAGTCCTTCATAATTCTGGCTTCACTTAAGGTCTGTCAGATGGTTCTAGGCCAGAAGGCTGAAGACAGATAAGTAAACATTATGAGTAATATGGAGTTCCAGGCAGACAGCTGTCTCTAAATTGTTTACATTTTAGAAGCTATATTTTTGTGCTTCCTACATATTCAGATAATATGTAATTCATTTTTATATCTCTGGTGGGATTGAAGACTAGTTATAATCTCATAATCAAATTTAATTTTATCATTAAGTTGTTTATCATTAAGGAAGATTATCTAGATTTGATAGTTTGACTTCTTCCTTTCCAATTTGTATCCCTTTGACTTCTTTATGTTGTTTAATGTGATTTTCAGATGGTAGTAAACGTTAAAATCAACATAATGCAGGCAAAGAACTGTAAACTCTTTAAGTTAATAAATAATTAGAATAATTTATCTAATTTACTAAATATGATGGACTGGATATCATACGTGCATATCATTCCCTGCAATCTATACAATTGTTATAATTATGTTCATCATATATCTGAGTGAAAAGAGCCTTTTAATTTTATTTAATTTTATTTATTTTCTATATTCTTTGTTTACATTCCAAATGATTTTCCCTTTTCTGGTTCCCCCCTCCCCATAAGTCCCATAAGCCCTCTTCTTTCCTTCACCTATACCCCAATCACCCTCCTCCCATTTCTCTCTCCTGGTACTCCCCTATAATACTGGATCAAGCCTTTCCAGGACGAAAGCGCTCTCCTTCCTTCTTCTTGGGAATCATTTGATAAGTTAATTTTGTCTTGAGTGTTCAGAGATTCTGGGATAATTAATATCCACTTATCCATGACTGCATTCCATGTGTAGTCTTTTGTGATTGTCTTTGGTTTATCAGCTGTAGGAGTTCTCTGGTGGAGTTTTTTTTTGGGTCACTTGAATATACTATCATATCATCTGCAAATAATGATAGTTTGACTTCTTCCTTTCCAATTTGTATCCCTTTGACTTCTTTAAGTTGTTTAATTGCTCTCACTAGAACTTCAAGTACTATATTGAAAAGATATGGAGAGAGAGGGCAGCCTTGTCTAATCCCTGATTTTAGTGGGGTTGCTTCAAGTTTCTCTCCATTTATTTTGATATTGGCTACTGGTTTGCTGTATATTGGTTTTACTATGTTTAGGCATGGGACTTGAATTCCTGTTCTTTCCAGGACTTTTAGCATGAAAGGATGCTGAATTTTGTCAAATGCTTTTTCTGCATCTAATGAGATGACCATGTGGTTTTTTCTTTTAGTTTGTTTATGTAGTGGATTACATTGATGGATTTCCATATATTGAACCATCCCTGCATCCCTGGGATGAAGCCTACTTGATCATGGTGAATGATCGTTTTGATGTGCTCTTGGATTCGGTTGGCAAGAATTTTATTTAGTATTTTTGTATCAATATTCATAAGGGAAATTGGCCTGTAGTTCTATTTCTTTGTTGGATATTTGTGTGGTTTTGGTATCAGCATAATAGTGGCTTCGTAGAATGAGTTGCTCTCTCCAGTTTCTTTGTGTAGGCACTCAGGGCTTTAAGTTTTCCTTTTAGCACTGCTTTCGTTGTGTCCCATAGATTTGGGTAGGTCGTACCTTCATTTTCATTGAATTCTAAAAAGTCTTTGATTTCTTTATTTCTTCCTTGACCAAGGTATCATTGAGTAGAGTATTGTTCAGTATTGTTCAGAACAGTATTCCTTCTGTTTCTATCTTGTGGAATAGTTTGAAGAGTATTGGTGTTAGGTCTTCTTTGAAGGTTTGATGTAATTCTGCACTAAAACCATCTGTTCCCGTACTTTTTTTGATTGGGAGACTTTCTATAACCCCTTCTATTTCTCTAGGGATTATGGGAATGTTTAGCTGATCTAATTGATCCTGATTTAATTTTCGTATTTGATATCTGTCTAGGAAATTGTCCATTTCCTCCAGATTCTCCAGTTGTGTTGAGTATAGGCTTTTGATGATTTTTTTAATTTCCTCAGTTTCTGTTGTTATATCCCCCTTTTCATTTCTAATTTTCTTAATTTGGATACTGTCTCTGTGCCCTTTGGTTAATCTGGCTAAGGGTTTATCTATCTTGTTGATTTTCTCAAAGAACCAGCTCTCGGTTTTCTTGATTCTTTGTGTGGTTCTCTTTGTTTCTACTTGATTGATTTCAGCCCTTAGTTTGATGACTTCCTGTCTTCTACTCCTCCTGGGTGATTTAGCTTCTTTTTGATCCAGGGCTTTCAGGTTTGCTGTTAAGGTGCTAGTGTATGCTCTCTCCAGTTTCTTTTTGTGGGCACTCAGGGCTGTAAGTTTTCCTCTTAGCACTGCTTTCATTGTGTCCCATAGATTTGGGTAGGTCGTACCTTCATTTTCATTGAATTCTAAAAAGTCTTTGATTTCTTTATTTCTTCCTCGACCAAGGTATCATTGAGTAGTGTTCATTTTCCATGTGTATGTGGGCTTTCTGTTGTTTTTCTTTCTATTAAAGACCACTTTTACTCCATAGTGATCTGATAGAAGGCACAGGATTAGTTCCATCTTCTTGTATTTGTTGAGGTCTGTCTTGTGACCAATGATATGATCGATTTTGGAGAAGGACCCATGGGGTGCTGAGAAAAATGTGTATTCTTTTGCTTTAGGATGAAATGTTCTATATATATCTGTTAAATCCAATTGGTCCAAAGCTTCAATAAATTTCACTGTGTTCCTGTTAATTTCTGTTTTCCTGATCTGTCCATTGAGGAGAGCGGAGTGTTGAAGTCACCTACAATTATTATGTTAGGTGTAATGTGTGCTTTAAGCTTTAGTAAAGTTTCTTTTACGAATGAGGGTTCCCTTGCATTTGGAGCATTGATGTTCAGTATTGAGAATTCTTCTCGGTGGATTTTCCTTTTGGCCAGCAAGAAGTGACCTTCCGTGTCTCTTTTGATGACTTTAGGTTGAAAGTGAATTTTATCTGATATTAGAATGGTTAGTCCAGCTTGTTTCCTGAGAACATTTGCTTGTAAAACTGTCTCCCAGCCTTTTACTCTAAGGTAGTGCTAGTCTTTGACACTGAGATGTGTTTCCTGTATGCAGCAAAATGCAGGATCCTGTTTCAGTATCCAGTCTATTAGTCTGTCTTTTTATTGGGGAATTAAGGAATAGTAATTATTAATTCCTGACATTTTTGACGTTATTTTTTATATTTGAGTGGCTAACTTCTTTTTGGTTTGATGAGAGGGGTTTTCTATCTTTCTTCTTCTGGCGTGTGGTTTCCCTACTTGTATTGGTGTTGTTCCCCTATTATCCTTTGTAGGGCTGGGTTTGTGGATAGATATTGTGCAAATTTGGTTTTGTCATGGAATACCTTGGTTTCCCCATCTATGGCAATTAAGAGTTTTGCTGGGTATAGTAGTTTCGGCTGAAATTTGTGTTCTCTTAGAGTCTGTATGAGATCTGCCCAGAATCTTCTAGCTTTCATGATATCAGGTGAGAAGTCTAGTGTAATTCTGATAGGTCTTCCTTTATATGTTACTTGGCCTTTTTCTCTTACTGCTCTTAATATTATTTCTTTGTTTAGTACATTTGGGGTTTTGATTATTATGTGATGTGAGGTGTTTCTGTTCTTGTCCAGTCTGTTTGGAGTTCTGTAGGCTTCTTCTATATTCATGGGCATCTCTCTCTCTCTTTAGGTTGGGGACGTTTTCTTCTATAATTTTGTTGAAGATATTTGCTGGCCCTTTAAGTTGCAGATCTTCACTCTCATCTATACCTATAATCCTTAGGTTTGGTCTTCTCCTTGTGTCCTGGATTTCCTGAATATTTTGGGTTACCAGGTTTTTGCATTTTGCATTTTCTTTAATTGTTGAGTCCATGGTTCCTATGGTATCTTCAGCATCGGAGATTCTTTCTTCTATCTCTTGTATTCTATTGTTGATATTTGCATCTATGACCCCTGATTTCTTCCCAAGGTTTTCTATCTCCAAAGTTGTCTCCCTTCACGATTTCTTAGTTGTTTCTACTTCTGTTTTTGGATTCTGGATGGTTTTGCTCAGGTCTTTCGTTTGCTTGTTTGTGTTTTCATGTAATTCTTTAAGATATTTGTGTTTCCTCTTTCATGACTTCTACTTGTTGACCCACGTTCTGCTGTATTTCTTTAAATGATTTTTGTATTTCCTCCTTATTGGCTTCTATTTTTTGATCCATATTCGCCTGAATTTCTTTAAGTGATTTTTGTGTTTGCCTTGTAAGGACTTCTAACTTTTGATCCATTTTCGCCTGTATTTCTTTTAGAAATTTATCTATGTGTTCCTCTATCAGCATCCTGGCCAGTGATTTTAGATCTGAATCTTGTTTTTCTGGTGTGTTGGGGTATCCGAGACTTATTGCTGTCAGGGATCTGGGTTCAGATGCTGCCATATTGCCTTGATTTCTGTTAGTAACGATCTTATGTTTTCCTTTTGCCATCTGGTTATCTCTGGTGTTAGTTGGTCCTGTAGTTACTAGCTGGTGCTTGAACCTCCTGTGGGCTCTTAAGGCTATTTCCCCACGACTGGGACACTTGAACTGTTGCTCTGCACAGCTCCTGCTCACAAATCGCTATCTGGCAGCCTGAGTCCCCAGAGGTCTTAAACTCGGGATATCTCGGGTACCTGGTTCAGCCTGCTAGGTCCAAACAGCCGCGAAGATGGCGGAGGCTGTGGAGCCTAATAGCCAACTCTTGATATAGTCTAATCTTAGTCCTACACTTAAAATGAGAGGGTGGGTACTTAGAAATAAGATATTTCTCTCAAGAATCCCTTGGTATGTTGAGAATCAGCCATGAAAGTCATTTGGTGGAATCAAACAAATTTCATGCCCCACAAATATGAGCTGTCAGTCAAGAGTTCATAATACAGCAAAACAGATCATTATGTCTGAATGCTGGCAGAACTAATAAGAACAGCCCCAGATATAGGGGATGGAAGTGTATGCTTTTTCTAAGGCTTACAATATCACTCCTTTCCTTTTAAAACTTCTGGATACCCGGGTTTTATTCTGCATATCTTGTGCTTGTTTAGGCAACTAAACTGAGTTTGTGGGCTTGTACCATTGTTACAGTAGTACAAATCTGAGTAACACCTTTTCTTTTACAAATTCAATCTAAGAGTATTCCTGAAGCCTCAGCCCCACTGATAATTATCACAAAATCTATATATCCAACAAGAAGTTGGATATATAGATAATAATATAGATATACTACAGTCATACAATAGGGTATTATTATTTTTCAAGGGTGAAAAAACTGTGATATGCAGTTATTTGTTTTGAAAACAATGAAAAGGAATATATTCATATTTTAGACATATTAAAAGCTCTATTTTTTCTTTAGATATAGAAAGCTATCTGTAATATCACTCATGTCCTAATTATATATACAAGTTGATAAGCCCATTAAATTATCCTTTTGCTGAACTATAAGACAGCCGAGAACAGGGCAACCGAAGGATCTGAAGTTTAAGACTGAGTCCTCTAAAGAGTGTCAGGAATTGGAATACTATCTCACTTATAGTAGCTAGTGGAAAAGAGAAAAACAAAGAACTGCACCCATAGGAAAGAAGCACCCGGACACAAGCAGTACACTGACCACTGTGATATGAGCCAGTGTGACAATACAGAATCCAAAGAAGTCAAGAGCACAGTCGGACTAAATGTCCCAGATATCTAACAGGTACTCATTAGAAGACCTGGGAATGGAAAGGATCATTTCCCAAGTAGTAAAGGCTTGGAAGAGGGGAGCTATTTCCACCCTGGAAAATGCATAATGCCTGAGTATTTAGCTCCCCACAAAACCAAAGTCTTAACAACAGAGAGAATTACAGCAAATGCTATTGTAGGAAGCTGAAGACCAACTGCAGATAGGAAAAGAGGGTCCAACTAAGACTACTCCAAATGGATGGGAAAGAAACAGTGCTAGTACCGCTGTTCCAATGGATCAGCACTGTTACAAATCTATCACTGAATGGAGACAAGAAACCTCCTCTCACAGCAGAACTGCCAAAGACCTGTGAGAGAGGTGGGGGGTGGGGGGAAATAAAATGAATTGGAGGGTAGAAATTAATCTTATAAATATGAAATACTAGTATATTTATTTTTAATTTATATATTTTATATTTATTTATTTATGTATAGGTCATGCAACAGGAATGGGGCAGAAGGGATATTGAGAGGTAGATGAGGTAACAGAATAGATATGGCTTGAAAGCAGAACCAGGACTACTGGTGAAGGAAGAAGTGGGATCAGCAAAAGGGGGTTGAGGGAAGTGGGGAGGACAAGAGGGAGATGTTGTGGGTTGGCCTAATGCTGTTTATATTCTGATATTAATTCTACTTCCTCAAGAGGGATACCCCCTACAAACAGTCCATCATGAACGCAGGTGATCTCATGTGAGCCTTCTCCCCATTTTAACTGGTCAATAAAGGCTAGAGCAGTGGAGGGGAAAGGTGGGACTGGAGGTGTGAGAGTAGAGGCAGGTAGATGGGGAGAGGAGGGTGAGGAGAGAGGACAGAGGAAGAGGAGGAGGAAGATGCAATGGACCAGAACCACATGACCAGGAGAAACCACAATTAGCAAGGGGTCTTCTATCTGGGGAATAAGTTAGGTCTGCCCAATCTGGGCATATAGCTTGTAATTATAGTAACTGGATTAAATGTTTTTATACGGGCTTATTGGGGTTGGAAAGTCCAGCAATAGGGAGGATGATGTAAACCATGGAAATGCCTTCATGAAATCCATTATTTTAAATACTAACTTAAAAAAAATTAATTGAAAACAAAAACTTAATCTAAGAAAAAAGTATACATAAATCCTTAAAAATTTATTTTCACATTTGCAAATTTTCTCCTTATCTCTTTTAATTTCTTACTAAAAATATCTTTGTACATACCCTTTGAGAGCTTACTACTACCAGAAAGCACTGGGGAGACAGTCTTTGACGGCCCCGCTGACTCAGTATCCACGCTGCTCCACCTGTTTCTGCGGGGCAGGTCACTGACATCCCACATTGCTTCATCACTGTCACTAGAAGAAAAGCATCCATGGGATTTAGAAAAATGTATATCACATACATTTAGAGAAGAATCTCTGATTACCTCTAAGGTAACTAAACTTACTACCTGATCACAAACTGCATATCCTCCTGCACTGGGCTCGCACACCCTGTGACCAGTCCACCTACCCATCCTCTCTTCTCCCTTAGTTAGGCAACAAGAAGTAATGGCGCAACTGGGACTCTGTAGACCAAGGTAGAAGCCACTGCTCTGCCCTGAGACAACTCCCACCATCCCATGTTAGCTCACTGCAACCACTCTCCTCATGTAGTCTTATATATGTGGGTATGTAATTACCTTCCTTCCTGAAAAGCAATCCCCACTGCTAGAAGGTACAAACCAGGATTTACTCTGAAAACACATAGATGATCAACTTCCTCAGCACTCCATACCTGCTCCCTCTTCAGAATCAATCCAACTATGACTTGTCTGTGTTTCAATTAACTCTTTATCTATATTTTCTCTCATATCCTAAATTCAGTTCTCCAGCTGTCGGGCTGACAACTGTTACTAAGATTTTAAAGCTGACTATACTCACTTCCTGTTCTCTATCTGAGCTCTCACTACTCGGTTGACTTCGTCTATATACTTGGCCCCTGCACCTTCGCTTACAGTCTCACTTAGCAAATCTTCCTCATTTGATGTCTGGAATTAATTCTCAATGTCTAGAAAAAATTTCTTCCTAAAATTAACTATGATTGCAAGGCCATACAGAAAAGACTCTTCATTGCACACAAACAACCTTACAGCTGCTTATTTTCACCATCATTATACATCTTTTACATGGACTTTATGCTTTAACCATGTCTTTTTCTTTGGTTCTGTAGGAATATTTTATTTTATTACTATTTCCTCTTCCTTTTTCTGGAACCACTGTAAACATATTATTGATGCACACTTCCTACCATTCTAAACCATCCTTACTTTTCCTTCAGAAACTTTCAAGATAGGGGCTGACAGAAAGTATAGGATAGAGGAAAAGCAGACTGTCAGAGGAATGAACCTGGAATCTAACTGTGCCTCATTTTAATTTTAATTTTAACAGACAAAAACTAGATAGAATTAGATCCACACATTCTGAGTTCCTTCACTCCAGTGCACACTGTATCTTTAGTTTTAATTCTCCAGCTTTCTATTATCCTGACTCATATACATCATTTCATTCTTGACACACACTCACTCTTGCCATTAGTAAGATATCTTCACAAACCCTTAACTTTCTCAAACATCTCTCACGACTAAAATTTTCTCTCCTCTCTTTACCTCCTAGGTTTCTATTTACTTAAATTCTAAACCCAAAATTATCTCTTTTTCACAAAAGTTTATGAGGGGCTGGGGAGATGGCTCAGAAGTTAAGGTGCTTAGTGCTCTTGTAGAGGGCCTGAGTTTACTTCCTAGTACCCACAACCACCTGCAATTCCAACTCCAGAGGATCTGACACCTATGGTCTCCATGGACACCTGCATACACATGCACAGATATACATAACTAAAAATAAAATATATATTTTTTAAGTTTGTGAAACACTTTTCTGTAAATAGTTATAAACTTTCGGTAGCACAGTCTTTGCATTTTGACTATATAATATTCACTGTGCAAACATTTGTCTTTTTATGTGTTTGCCTAATTAAGCTATGATCTTAATGGCAAAAATATAAGGAGATGATTATGAGACAAAATAGGGTTTCAAAATACCTTGGAATCACCATTATATTTTTGTTCCTTTAATGCACTTGTAAATGTGATACACATATATTTTACACAGACACACACATGTAAAAGATATTTACATTATTATGGAGTAGTATTCCAGTGAGTATAGCCAATGGTACTGGTAAATCTCTCTGGAAACAGTCTAATCAAGCAGGTTTTGATTTAATATATAATACCTCAAATTGGACATTTGATAAGCAAGTTTTATAAAACTCTTGTCCTTTTGTTTTGAAATGAAAATAAATTTACTTTCTTCTGGTTCTTTCTTTTTTCAGACACAGTACTAAGAATTCACCATTCTACTAGTACCATTAATTAAAAATAAAATTTTCTTTCCAAAAACAGATAAACTGTTTAAAGAATCCAAATGCATACTAAATGAAGTAGTTTTAATAAGTTTCCTGCCAGATCTCTACCCACATTTACAAAAAGCTTTGTATCTACTGAGGTAATACAAATACTACATCTTTTGAGAAATTATTTTTCTTGTTAATATCCTATTCCAATAAAGATAAATCAGGTTTAGAAAGAATCTGTATCATAAAAAAATCTGTATTAAGAGTCTTTAATTACCCTTTCCATTTAGAGAGCCAGATATGAAGAACATGAAGAGAATAAACAGAAAATTAACTTATTAAACATTGTCTTTACCTTTCTAAAGGCACTGGAAAAACAAGCTCATACTTATTTGAGAATGACAAATGGTGGGAGGCTTTAACAGTATCTGAACTCACTTTATTCCCAAAAACCTATAGGCATGAGAAAGAAAACAAATTATAGGCACAACTTTAGGAAAATATAGCTAAAAGAAATAGGATTGGTACAGTATAAGCTTATGAGTAATAAGATTTTTAATGATAAAATTAAAGTCATAATCACATGGTTAAGTGTCAAAAAAGACACTTGAAATGTACATGGACTTAGCAAATATTTCCCAATTTTCCAAAATAGAGGGCAGAGTGCTTTGTAAATATTAATAATATACTTGGAATAGTGAGGTTATCTAAAGCCAATAAAAATTGGCTTTGTTTGGAAAATTTTGGTTATTACTACAAGCTAAAAAGAAATTTCTGTGAGTACTGATAACATTCTATTCACTGTGAGTACACAGTTCTTAGCACTACATTTATCTTTCCTTTAGTACATTCACAATCTGAGTTCAGTAACTCTACATACAACTTCAGCACGAGATCTTGCCCTGCCTAAGGGAACATGGCTACTGTCTTTCCCTTACTCACAGCGTTCTTACTGTACCTGGCTCACTGGCAGACAACACTGAATTTAGTTAATTAGATAAAAATCACATAAAGACACTTTTCAAATCACACTTCAAAATCAATACAATTACATTTTTAAAAAGGCAAATGATTCTAGCGGCTGGTAAGATTGCTCAGGGAATAAAACACCTGTTGTTCTTTCTGACAACCCAGGTTCAGTTCCCAGCACCCGTCTGGCAGCTCACAACCATTTATAACTCTAGTTCCCTTCTAGGGGATTCAACATCCTTTGACAATCCATGAATAGAAAGCATGCACATTGTATTTGTATTTGTACATGTGTATGTGTATGTATGCAAAATACTTATATACATAAGACAAAATAAATAAATCTTTAAAAATATTTTGAAGATTTCACAATCAAACTTCAGTAAACTATTCAGCAAACTATTCTATATTGCTACAACTCAAACTGAAGACTCTGTCATGTCTCTGGTTGAATGAACTGAGATTAACTAACAAACATACCAATAACAAGAAGAAACACAATATATATTAAGACAACAGCCCTTTTGGAAGTTGCTCAAAGAATCAAATTAGCAACAAATTTAAGAAAAGGTTGAGTAATTTTTTCTAGGAGCCTAAGTTTTTTTTCTGGACAAAGTAAACACAGTTATATTAGGAAGCAAGGTCTTTTCTCTGCTCCTGAAAAGCCATATAGTCATGGCCCAATTACTTCACCCTCCTAGGTCTGTCTCAGTTTCTTCAGAGCTAAAATGAGAAACAGAAAAAAATTTAACAATCTTCCAGTTCAAATTTGCAAGTCTATAAATAATACAATTCCTAAGAGACATCATATTCAAAAGGAAAGTGAGTAGTTACAGTATCAAGTTGTCTTATGAAATGTAAGTTAAGTAACTTCTGGTAAAATTAGTTAATTTGCCCTTACATATTCCAGAAGCCATCCAGGAATGTTCTGAGATAATATTTAGAAGTGGAAAACATATCTAAACTCTTCCTATGATGCCATAAATCTTGACAAAATAAACAAAAACTGAGTCACAAAATATATTCCAATTTATAAAGGAACCAAGTTGAACATGGCCCATGCCTATAGTTCTAGTTTGTAGGAAACAGGGGCAGGAGAATCATGTATGCAGAGTCAGCCTATGCTACAGAAGGAGATACTGTTTAAAATAAAATGTACCAGGAAGCAAATAGGGTTACATAAAGCTAATTTTTAAAACAAAATATTTTAAAATATCAAGAGTTTGAGCAGAAGTGGTCTGTATGGGTGGCTAGAACTGATCCCAGAAACCACAGTTACTGAATGAGGATACCAGTGCCAGGGCTGAGCTAGTCCCTAAGAGTTGCTATTTGGGGAAGTCCCTAAAGGCCTCTGAAACAATATGGGCAATTGCCACTGTGGCTGGCTGCTCACTGCCAACTATAGGATGGTAAATCCTCTTGCAAAAGATACTAAATGCTCTGGTTGTGATACACAGAAATCAAGCTCTAAGTGAGATGGAAGCTACCTGCTGGCTAATCCTCATGGTGCTAAAAAAAAAGTGTGACTGTGGGATGAGGGGGGTATCATCAATAATCTTGCTGAGCCACAGACACTGCATGCTATACTTCTGACTAGTCAGGAAAGGTGTGTCTGTCCACTGGTACAATAGTGGCAAGTCAGTTCTGTGAGTAGCTAACCACTGTCTGATTAGAACTAAGGCCTATTCTATGGGAGTAAATCCTATTTTCAAAAATATGGTCAAAACACTGTGACCGGAAATGTCATAAATCCTAGTAGGAAAGCTACAACTACTGTTTTAACAAATGTATACAATGTGTTCATCAAATTACCTTCTCAATAACTATGTTTATTCCCATATATTAGTTTATCTTTATATGCTGCTGTGTTTGGTCAAGGAAGCTTCTTTTTGTAACAGGCAGTGAAAACAACAGAGATTCATCATAGATCAAAGTGTTAAGAGTAAGTTACTGTTGAATAAATGGGAATTTATATCACAATGGGACTTGGAGAGGACTGTAGTAGACAAGGCATTAAGAATATAAGAGCTAGACAATAGAGTAACATAGAACACTGCCTCCAGGATATGACATAGACATGGCACTCTTGAACTCACAGCACCCATGATAACTTGCACAAGACTGGTGGACACTCAGTATCCTGTCATGAGGGGAACGGGTTATAACAAGACTCACTCTTCACTGAGGAGTTTAGAAAGTTAACCTGAACTAGGACCATGAGTTTCACAAGGTCTTACCACTCCATGAAGACCTGTAAGTAGTTAAACGGTTGCTAACATGGCGGCTGGGATGTCAAGTGCACCCACAGGCTCAAGAATCTGAACACTTGGTCCCCAGTTAGTGTTGCTATTTGAGAAGGTTATGGAACTTTTGTGGCTTGGAGTCTTGTAGAGGAGGTATATCCCTGGCCGTGGACATTGAGAGTATGACCTCACCCTACTTCCAGTTTGCTTCCTGTGTGTGCAGTTGATAATGATCTCTTGGCTTCCTGGACTTCTGTCTTTACCACAACTATGGGTGTATGTATATTCTAAACTATACACCAAAATTATTTCCCTAAGTTGCATTTGACTATAATATTTTATCACAGCAACAAAATGGTAACTTATACATCAGTGGGGTGTTTCTGTGAAGAACCTGACAGGACCTTGTTGGTTTTTGGAAGAATGTGGACAACTTTGAAACTTTGGACTAGAAGAGCAGTTCAATGCTGTAATCAAAGATGAACAGGTTGTGTTAGTAGGAACCTGAAATACAGCAGCACTGAGAGTAATGCAGAGGGTAAAGACCAAGCTCAAGGAACAAACTGTATGAGCAGCTGGGCTAAAGGACACTCCTGTGATATTTGGGCAAAGAATCTAGCAGTCTTCTGCCCATGTCTGAGACCTTACCTAAGACTAAATTAAAAAGTAAAGGACTGGTCTATTTGCCCAGGGAAATTTCAAGTCTGCATGACATTGAACCTGTGGAATGGTTATTAGTGACTATAAAGAAAAAGAGCAAGTAAGGCAGAGAAAAATACAAATGTACAGTTTGGGAGGGAAAAGAAGCACCAGTAAATGCAATGCTGCCTGGAGGCATGGAGCAGAAAAGAGAATGTAATTGCTAAGGAGATTGGTGTTGTTTAGGGGACACCCAATCTGTACCCAAACAATGAGAAGAGTGCCTCAGAAAGACCCCACCCAGCTAAGTTTCCAACTTGTGAAAAAGGCCTAGGGATAGAACGTGATCAAATGTATGAAAACGTCATAATGAAACCCATTACTGTCTATAGTGTTAATAAAAAAGGAAGCTCCTTGGGACATTCTGTGAAGTTGCTCACTTTCATATCATCTTTATTGAAGAAAGAACTCATTCTCTGGACTAACAGTCAACCATGACCCTAAGCTAGAGATTCTAAGCCAGATGTGGTAATAACATGGACGTATCGACCACACATATAACAGAAGGGTAGACAAGACTCCAGGAGACTACAACCAAGCTACACCATTCTCTAAAGCAGCACTCTTGTCTGTCAGTCTTAGGTGGAGACAAAAGTTCAGTCAGGGAGGTGTGAAGAGCTTGCTCATGGTACAGACTTCTTGCTGTACCTCTTGGGAGATGGAAGTGAGTGCGGCAGCAGCTAAGTCCCCAAGCACCAGCTGACTGGGTAAGAGAAAAAGAAAATGCAACTGGGCATGCCACACACGTGATGCCAGCTGAGAGAGGAGGGTTATAAGAGAAAAACAAGCCTCAGCCCTCCTGAATGACCCTGTCCAAAGCACCTATACACTCAAACATACACTTCCCAACTTGGCTGTATCCTGGAGCAGCTTCTAAAGAAATGGTGTCTACTAAGGATTACTTACAAGCTTGCCTTTTCATAATTTGAAGGCATTATACCATATAGTTTTAATCAATAAAAACATCATCAATATATCTAAGTGTTCTTCATACTGCATGAGATTGTTATTTTGTACAAATAACAAAATTTCTAGAGTAGTAATGAAAGAAGTTTCCTTTAGAGTGGCAAAAAGAAAAGCCTCTAATCTTTTCAATTCCTATTTTGGTCATTTTTAATATCAGAAGTATTCTTTTTAAATAAGAAGTAACTTGGTAAGAAAATAAATATATGCTCATTCCTAAAATAGCTTAGTCAATGATCTAAGAACTTCCACCAGCAGTTAGCAGAAAGCCTGCCCCTTTTGTTTTACCGGTTTTGTAGGTGTCTTTTTCTGACTTGATGAAGGCAAAGACTTCCGGTGATTCAGGTCTTCTGAATCATCCACATCTTGATCATTAGCTCTTCCTGAACAAAAAGAAACAAAGACTTGATCAAAGGAGAAGCACTAACAGAAGCTGAAATCCTAGTGAGAAAAGTCAAGTCTATGAGAGAAACTCACCTACTTTTCAAACTATCTTATGTATATCCCATATATTAAGTTCTTCTCCTTGTTTTGAAAAATCAGAGTCTTTCAAAGAGCATCAAAGAGTATTTTGTTTCTTAATATTATACTTATAATGCTGATTTCTAAGCAATTCCTTTTTTCTTAATTGTCATATTATTTAATAAAATATTCTTCAGGGAAATTTTAAGTATAAAAAACCTATAGAACCTACACACTGACAGCTATAAAATAAAATTATTCTGATTTCAGAGTCTATGAAGCAGGAGTCTATCTGTGAGTTATGGCTAGCCTGTTCTACACAGTGAGTTTCAGGACAGTCATCGACACATACTAGAGAAAGAATATCCCAAAAAGATCGAGCCAAAACTCATGGATAAGGCCAAAGACTATAGAGGAGAAGCTACTACTGCCATTTTCCTAAACTAGTGCAATTTATAACTATTCTGAACATGTATCCTATGCCCACAGTTAAGCATAGCTCTCACCCCTCACCAAAGAAGCTTCTTTTTGCAGCAGATAAAGGCTACTACAGAGATCAACATTTGGTCATTTGGTCCAATGTTGAGAATAAGTGAGTTCAGGTCACCCAGCTCCAGTCGGTACAATACAACCATATACCTAAGGCTCAGAGAACATTATGGAAGAGGAAGTTGAAAGACTGTAAGAGCAGATAATCAGGATAGCTTGTGCTAGATAGTGTCTTCTAGACATGAAAGTCAAGTCAGTATAGTTGCATCCATGAATCTCAACAACATTTATGCCTAAATGACACTGGCATCATGTCGGTCCTAGCCTTAGAGGAAGAATGACATTGCTACTGAGAGGAGAATCAGTCTTCTCCAGGGATGAGCTCTCTGACAAATTACCTAATCCTAAGTGGTCATCCCCAAATACATGTACATAGAAACAAGACTAAATAGGCTCAGAAGGTTGGTTGGCTGGGTATGACCTGAAGGATTTTTGGTCAAATTGACACATTCTAGAATTATATGGGAAGAACAACTCCAATTGAAAAGAAATCCCTCTACTAGGTTGGCCTGTGGGAAGTTTTTAAAGTAATGACTGATATAGGAGGTCCTGCCCATTCTTGGTGGTGCCAACTCTGGGCTGATGATCCTGGGGTCTATAAAAAAGCAGTTTAAGCAAGCTATGAGGAGCAAGCCAGTAAGCAGCACCCTCCATGGCCTCTGCATCAACTCCTGCCTCCAGGTTCCTGCCCTGTATGAGCTCCTGTCCTGACTTCCTTTGATGATGATCAGTGATGTGGAAGCATAAGCTAAATAAACCCTTTCCTCCCCAAGTTGATTTGATCACAGGTTTTATCACAGCACTAGTAACACTAACAAAAATGGTGGTCATGGTGCTTTAGCACAGTAACAGAAGCCCTGACTGAGATTGTGTGTGTGTGTATCAGAGAGAGAGAGAGAGAGAGAGAGAGAGAGAGAGAGAGAGAGAGAGAGAGAGAGAGGTCATGAACTTGAGAGGGAAGGCAGATTCAGGAAGAACTGAAATTGGAAAAGGTAGTGGTAGAAATAATAAATAGTGCTCATGAATGAAATTCTAAGAAAAATAATAATCAACATTTTAAAAAGGCTAATTTCTTTTGTAAATGATTTTAGGGAAACTGAGATCCACATTCAGAAAAATAACACTGTAGCCCTAACCCAAACTGAGAACAAATTGTCAAAATTTATAAATATAAGACCAAGACTATAATACCACTAGAGAAAAAAACTCTTGGAACTGGTTTGAGTAATGGGTTTTTAATATGACACTGAAAGTCAAAGTAACAGAGGCAAAAATAAGCAAGCATCAAGTTAGAGTACCTGCAAAGCAAAAGAAACAACGGAGCGTGAGGACACCTGAGGAGGAGGAGATATTGAAAGCCTCTCTAATAAGGGCTAAGAGCCAAAGTACTTAAGGAATTCAGGCAACTCAAAAGGAAGAAAGACAACCTGATTCTAAAATGAGTAAAGGGCTAAACATTTATCCAAGGAAGAAAGACACATGTTCACCAGATGTTTGTGAAGGTGCTCAATGTCAGTGGTCAGTAAGAAAATCGGAGTCAAAAGCACCATGAGTGTGACCACACACTCGCTAAGACTACTGCTACCAAGTCGTCAGAAGAGAGCCAGTGCTGGCAGGGATGCTATAAAGCCTTCATTATATGCTGTTATCTGTGAGGTTACAAATAGGAAAACATCTGTTATAGAAACAGCATGGTGTTTCCATACAAACCTTAGAACTAACAGAAAGTCCAGAAGTCCCACTGCTAAGTATGTGGGTCTCAAAATAAGTGAGTTGAATATCTTAAAAGAACACATGCATTCCCTGATCCCTGCAGCATGACTCTCAGCAGCCAAGATGTGGAACCAACCTAACTACCTGTCAAAAAAGAAACGTAGATATCATGCAATCCTGTAAACACAGATATCATGCAACAGTCATCATAAAAAGAAGGAAATTCTGCCATTTAAAAACAACATGGATAAACCTAGAGTTCATCATGCTAAGTAAAATAAGTCAGCTACAGAAAGACAAAACTACATTATCTCAACTATAAATGGAATACAAAATCACATACATCCGAAGCAAACAGTAGAATGGCAATCACCAGAGGCAAGTAGGGTGCTGTTGGTAAAAGGATACAAAGTATTACTCACATAAATGAGTGAATCCTGCAAATGGACAGCACTATTTCTGTAATTATACTGTAGCTGGAAATGTGCTACAAGTGCAGACCTTAACCATTCTTACTACACAGCAAAATTAAATACTAGTTAGATAAGGTACTGGATATGTTCATTGGCTTGATTGTGGTGCTTGTCACTCAGTGTACAAAGTGCTGGGAAGGGAGCCCCTATGCAGAATTGAAGGGTAGTGTGGATGAAAACAGTAGAAAAGAAAACAGAAGTTGAGTTCAGAAAGAATAAAAGAGAGGAATTCTAAAAGCAATGGCCAAAGCTGGTATGGTGTCACAAGTACATAATCCCAGCACTCGGGAGGCTGAGGCAGGAGAACTGACAGTTTCAGGCCATTACATAGTGAGTCTGAGGCTGGTCAAAGCTAAATAGAAGACTCTACCTCACAAAAACTAAACCAGGGCAGGAAAAAGAGAAGGGAGGAGGACAGAAAAGACGATGGCAGGCTACTGACTAGGGCTAGAGAATGACAGCACCGGCCAGTTGAGAGACAAGTGACGTCTGTACTATGAACCAAGCCTTTAGAAATGTGCATACCCTGAACTTATATCTAAGAAAAAAACAGAAATAACAACAGCTTAATGAGAAAGTTAGTGGTTTCATTATCTTCTTTGAGGTTTTATGGGGGAGTGTGATTTTCACAAATTCTGTATAATAAACTTGGCTTGTGATAAGCAAAAAAAATTGTTATTTGCATGGTTTAAGGTCAAACTTGAATGTACTCCTTAGTACTACGCATATGATGGCTTTTTAGATGGCTGTTCCTAGAGTCAGAGACCCGGCCTCTACAGGCTAACAAAGGCGCAGTCAGCCCCCCTCCCTAGTCATGGCTACAGCATGAGAGGCACAGCTCCTGTTGCTCCTCTCCCCAAGTCCCTCTAGGTGAGGAAGACATGATAACCTACCATTTTCTCCTCTAACCTCCCTGGGTGAAGACATGGTATCCCCATAGCCGGAATAAGATGGGCAAAAACCTTCTGCAGATACTGAGCCTTAGTTCCTGGAGTCAGGCAGGTCTAGTCAGTATCCAGGGATCAGCATACAATTGGAGCGCTCCTAATCAAATACATGAAGCAAAGAGTTTTCTGTTAGACAACTGGGATTTTCACATTTTAACTAAGAAATCAGTCACTGACATTCAAAGGGCACTCAGTTCTTTAAATGCCTTATCTATGTTACTCAATACAGAATAAAAACAATTAGATGCAAAGCCTATCACTGAGTTGTTCATGTTCGTTCAATCTATAAAAAGTCCTCACATGAATGCTCTAATTTTCTAATCATTGCCATAATTGCCCCCATAAGATCATGTTTCATTCCATTGCCTTCTTTCTAATGACTAACACACACACACACACAAGCATGCATATACACATATATTTTTTCTATAACCAAGACTTTGTGAGTTTCCATAAAACTCATTATGAAACCTTGAACTTAAAGCCCCTGCCTCAGCATCTCAAATTCTGGGATATTAAACGTGGAGATACTTTTTCATTAGCTGTCCAAAAATGAATTAAACAAATTTAAAGTGGATGTCTCAATACAAAGCATTTTTAAAAGACATTAATAAAAATTACTTACAATTTTAAATAAGGCAAAAAGACAGATGGAATGTTCTTCCAGTGTCTTGTGATAACAAACTACTCCAACAACTATTTATGAGAGAAAATTATAACCTGCTTAGATGTTTACTACTAAGCCTTCTAGATTTATTGAATTTGTATAGTAGTCTGTACATTTTTGTTTAGTGGTGATACAAATACTTTCTGATAGAAAAGAAAGCACCAAAGACCAGAATTTACTTATGTGTCTATCATTAACCAGTGTTAAGTGTAACTCACACTTACTCAAACCTTAGTTCAAAATTCCAATTAGGAATCCAGATCTTCAAACTGTCTCAGAATGACCTTTGCCATCCTTCTGGTTCCTTCAGGAATTAATAAGCTTAATAACATCTTAGATGTGATTTCAAATTTTATGAGTTGCATTTTTAATTTCTTGGAAATTCTACTTTTAAACAGAAGAAAGAAAATATCTTTACTTCTAGAAGGAAGCTAACAGAAGCCTCCAGCTGATAGTGAGCCAAGGACTCACGTGTGGAGCACTGAGGAGCACGCCCAGAGGCAGAGCTGAGATGCTCATCTTTGCGCTAAGAGCCTCTGATAATGTCCTTCCAACTACATAGTTAAAAATGTGCTCAACAGCTCTTTTTAATTAAAGCCAAAATTGATTTCCCTTGGGAGTCTGTTAAGTTTTAAATATTCCTTGGTAAGTAAAGACCTAAATTTTATTTAACATCAGGGTTTACCTCATACCTGACAGCCCACCAAATAAATGTGTGAAAAACTCAAATTCAATGATTTGTCTTTCTTACATAAATATACATAAATTAGATTGCTGTAGTTCATGAATAAGTAGGGTAAAATATTTATTAATTTATACCCAATAATCAGCAGCTCCAAACTACAAAAGTAAAAAATGCATCCAAACAATATTTTATGCCTTTCAAAATTAGTTTCTAGCATGGCTAGGAGGTTTTTAAAACAATTTTTTTGTTTCTTTTTCTATATAAAGATAACCAATATAGAATGTGACAATTAAGTTACCATTAATCATTTCATTCAAAAAAGCACACCCACTGAGATGCTTTTGCCAAACTCCAGTGCTGTGAGTCAGAGACAATCCTAGAGAAAAACAAAAGGGAGACTGGATGAATAGACAAAAATTCATACTGAGTTGATGAACATTTTAGTTCCATGTTGAGCTGCAGGACAGGAATAGAACAAGGTCATACAACTCACCACTATGGAGATCAGGCTATGCCCTATTCCTAAGTTATTCCATACTGTATAAAACAGTCCTTTTTCAGACTGTGGTATCCCCTATGAGATTTCATTTTACAAACAGCTTTTGACTTCATGCAACTAAGTTCGCTGAAAGCATTGCACCATTGAGGGGGAACTAGAAGTTAAGCTATTTCCAACAGAGGTTACTAGCGTCATTTCTGCAGGCTACTGTGTGTGTCTGGTTTGGTTTTTCTCCCAGTCGGGCTCCCAGGCCTCTGCTGCCCCGAGGGCATGCTGTTTGCCCATCTTGCTGCTGCTTCTCTTTGCTACTTGCTATTCCTGTGCTTTTGCTTTCCACACACTTCATAAGCTCATTCATTCGAAACCCCAAATGTGGTTATCATAGCTCACCCTCCAGACCAATACAAACATGGTCTCTCTCTCTCTCTCTCTCTCTCTCTCTCTCTCTCTCTCTCTCTCTCAGGAGAGATGTGATAATGCCGAAAAATCAAAAAATTAGCCCTGATCAGTTGAGGTGCTAAGACCAACTATTCAGAATGGATTTTAGCCTGGGTAAAAGATGCCACACTTAAGTGACATGCTCAGCACACTGCCCTGGCATTGCTTCCAGGGCTGATGCTGCTTGAAATACTTGTTCCAGTGCTGAAGGACCCTACTCTCAGAAGCTGCACTAGCCAGGAAGGCAGATGACAGAAGGAAGCCGCAAGAACTGAAAACTGATGAACTCTAGAGCTCAGAGTCACCTGAAGATATGTTCATCTTCAAAAAAAGTATTTCCTATACAGATATTCCCAATTCAAGTTTTTAAAGCTGTATTACTTGATATGACTCATGTCTTAAGAATTGTTTTTGCTTTAGTTGGTGGTGTCCCCTCTACTTACAAAAGCAGCCAGGGCTAGGAATCAGCTCGATAGACAGGGTGCCTGCCCAGCCTGCATAAAGCCCTGAGTTCAATCCCTAACACCAGATGTGTGACAATGGTTCACACTTGTAGCCTCAGTATTTAGGAAGCTAGAGGCAGTAGGATTAGAGCTTCAAGGTCATCCTATGGCTACATTGTGCGTTGAAGGCCCATCTGGATGTATAAAAACCTGTCACAAACAAACAAACAAACAAACAAAAAACAGCCAATATTCACAGTGACAGTAATTCCCCACTGGTATAATGCATTCATCATGTTACTGATCACTCTGCAGTATGGGTATGTATGTGTTGACGGTTACCAGGGAAGCATAGGGAAAGGGCTGACATATCTTCTAAGCAGCAACATGTTTGTCTTATACTATGAAGAAAAAACTGCAAGGAGAGAAAAAACAACTCAGATTAGAAAGGAATTAAGAACATCACATTTATTCACGAGACCAAGATTTTTTTGTATGTGTTTATATTTCAATAAGGTGATTTTAGTGCAATAAAAATATAATATACTTCAATAAAACTGAGGTCAAATAAGAACAAGTACATAAAAGCAACTGTAAGTTTCTAATGGAAAACAGTTTAAAGAGTCATGACCCAATTACAGATATGAAAGCAAACTGTTATCCTTTTGTGTAAATATGAAGTTTATTGAGAAGTACTGTAACCATCCTTTTGAACAGCGAACAGTGTAAGATTCCAAAAGCATTAGAATCCTAAGTCAACAATGCTTAGTAAGTTGTAATCAGAGAGCTAACAGTTGTGAGCCAAACTCTCTAAGTTTTTTCTGACTAAAAGTTGTCACTCAAAACATCTTTTGGTTGCGCTCCTGTTTTGTTTGGTTTGAGGAAGGGAAGCATTAGGGGCCTGATCAAACAATTCTCAAACTCATGGAGCTCTGCCTGCTTCTGCCTCCCAAGTGTTAGGACTGAAAGCATGAGCCACCAAACCCGGCCTTTTTTGAAATTTGTCACTGCTGTTGTTGCCCTAATAGTTTTTTAAAAGCAACTCCACAATCTGGACTCCTCCCAACCTTCTGAACCTTAGAGCCATCTGCCACGTGGCTCTCTCTTTTAGAAGTATGCCTCTAATTGCATGAGTGCTTTATTTTAAAACACACAGTTCTTTACCTCCAACCACAAAGATTTTCTGATTCATTGTGTAGAGATGAACCACTATACCTGAGATTGTGCCAGTCTCACAAACACACACACAGAACTTACAAGTGCAAACAAAAGTTGACACTGTAAACATGAAACCCAACTCTTAGAAAAATATCTGCTTGAGAAACTGAGGGAATGGCTAATCAATATCTGGCCTAGCTTGAGACCCATGCCATGACAGAAATTTCATCCCCGACAATTGGTGATAGTCTGCTATATTTGCACCTGGTACGTAGCATAACTGTCATCGGAGAGACTTCCCTCAGCAACTGATGGAAACAGATGCAGAGACCCACAGCCAAACATTAGGTAGAGCTTGGGGAATCCTATGGAAGATGGGGAGAAAGGATTGAGGGAGCCAGAGAAGTCAAGGGCACCACAAGAAAACCTACAGAATCAACTAACCAGGCCCATGGCCCACAGGGACTGAACCACCTAACAGAGCATGCATGGGACGGACCGAGGTCCTTGGTATATATGTAGCAGTTGTGCAGCTCCGTCTTCACGTGGGATTCCTAACAGGAGCAGGGGCTATCTCTGACTCTTGCCTGCCTTTGGATTCCTTTGTCTGGGCTGCCTTGCCTAGCCATAATAGAAGAAAATGTGCCTAGTCCTACTACAACTTGATATGCTGAGGTGGATTATTATCCATGGGAGGCCTCCCCTTTTCTGAGGAGAGGAGGAGGGCTGAAAGATGTGGGAGAAGAGTTGAGATCAGAATGTAAAGTTAATTTGTTAGGTATGTATGTATTTATGTATGTATGTACGTAGGTAGGTAGGTAGGTAGGTTGTGAATTTTAAAAAAATGTCTGCATGAAAGTCTGGCCCTTAGTTGATGTCTGGTCTAAAAAATAACAAAATGTCAATGACATTCTTCTCCCCAAGATAAACTGCTTAAAAGTGTTATTTGGATGGTAAGAGTCAAGCCTAAGAAGTGGTGGACTAGAGAGCAGCCAGTACCTTCAGTGTCTACAGAAGATGGGAAAGCAACAGAAGGCCTGTGGATCCATGAGTCACTCAGTACCTAATTCTCAGTGATAGTCAGGTGGCTGGAGTGCTTTTGTTCTACACAAACGGAACACATGGGGAGAAAAGGCAAAGCTCTCCTAGGGCACTCATGGAAGCTTCTGAATCTTTTGGCATTCCACAGCTGTAAGCATCAGCAACAGACAGCCTGAGTCAACGGCAGGCAGTACCTCCTAGCGAGCGACACAACTCTGATGAAAACCTTGGGCAAGTGCACCCAGGTCCAAGAGTCCACCAAGACACTTAACCTTATGGCGACAAGTGTGACAGCTTTTGTGTAGGTCTAAGAACTCAGCTCTCGATAGTGGCTAGTGCCAACGTGTAGGGTGTCTTAAGACCTTTGGCCCATGTATTAATCAGGGTTCTCTACAGGATCAGAGCTGAGAGGGGGAAGGGGCAGAGAGGAAGAGAAAAAGGGAGAGAGAAAGGGAGGAACAATGTGTTTGTGTTTGTGCACACATATGTTTATTATGGCCTACACATGGCCTACAGGCTATGGTCCAAGTAGTCCAACAATAATGTCTTCCAACAAAAAGGCCAAGGATCCAGTAGTTGTTTATGAAACTGGATGTCTTGGGAGTCCCAATCTGGTGCTGGAGTCTTAGAAAGCTTCTGGGCTTTAGGCTATGATAGAATCCTGAGAAGTAGGTTCTGATACCAGTGAAGAAATGTCTCGGCAACAGGACAGATGAACTTGCTAGTGCCAACAAAGGCAAGCCAGTAAAATGCAAGCGCTTCCTACTTCCTTGTCCATTTACATAAGCTGCCATCAGAAGGTGTGGCCAAGATCTGGGGAGGATCTTCCCACCTCAAATGATCCAATCAAGAAAAGTCACAGATGTGCCCAGCTATATGGGTTTCAGTTCATTCCAGATGTAGGTGACAGCCAAGATTAGCCATCATGGCCCTTCAGGCCATGACTACAACAGCCATCTCTGCAACAAATGCTGTTAGCTCTTTCCACTGCCACTGCTTTGCTATACTGATTTTGTTGTTTGTTTTGTTCTGTTTGGCCACTCCTGCAACTCCACTGTTGCTGCTGTCAAGACCTCCAGCCTTCCCATGGCTCTCTCCAGCAGCTGTTTGAGCCTCAGCCAGTCACTGTACCACTTCTGTGGCTCAGTCTGTCTGTCACTCTCCACTCTTTGGCTGCTTCTTCAGTTGTAAAGCCGCTGGCCACTCTGCGATCACACCACTTTGTGGTTTAGCCTGTCAACTGTGCAGTGTTAGTGCTGAAGCTACTCAGCTGTTGTCACCGCCTTCTCTTTTTCTGTGGTTGCTGCTGATGTGGGATGCTTCAAGATTTATTGTTATGTTATACATTTTTCTTGAATATATATGAGCACTGTGTGCATGTCTTGGGCCTGTAGTGTGCCAGATCCCCTGGAACTGGAATTACATATGGTTGTAAGCTGTTATACAGGTGCTGAGAACGGAACCTGAAGTCCTATGCAAGAGCAACAAATGCTCTTAACCACTGAGCCACCTCCTCAACCATTTACCCAGCTGTAGAGCACAATCCAGGCAAGTTTCTGACACTCCTAACAAAGTGTTAAACTTTCTTCGGTGTCAGTTATTGTAATTTTCATTGCTTTAAGATCTCACCTGTGAAGTCCATGTTTCTAATAAAATTTTGCCCATGGTGATACATACATATTTTCTAAAACAAAAGTGTATTTTACACAATTCTCTTGTCTTTCCCAGAATCAGATCTATATTGCTACCCAAGTCCCATTAAGCTCATCTAAAGCTTTTATGTCATGTGCCTCACCACTCTTCCTGTGTCTACCCAAATGGTACCCAATTCCAAAACCTGTGCAGGATATGTGTTAGCTTCCTAGGGCTTCCAAAACAAGTACTATACCACAAACTGGATGGCCTTTCAAAGAAATAAAAATGTAGCCTTCCTTTCTGGGCCTATGCCCTGAGTAGACCTTGGGCACGAACTCCACAGTCAGTGCCACAACACCCAGAGGAAACTCCACTCCCAGGTGCTCTAACATGTCCAGGATCATAGGATCAGAGGTGAGGAAGACACACATCTGTCCCAACACCAGGAGTAACTGGGACCAGCAGGACCCAGACATGCAAAACTCTACCCAACCAGTGACAACAGTTCCTTCCAGTCTGGGCCAGTGCCCTGAGCAGACCTTGGGTGCAAACTCCACAGCCAGTCCCACAACACCCAGAGGAAGCTCCACCCCCAGATGCTCTAACATGCCCAGGATCTCAGGATCCCAGGATCCCAGGATCCCAGGAGCTTGGTCACACCAAAAAGACCAGCCTTTTGTTGCTATTGAAGACAGTGATACTGACTGAAGTTATAAACCAAATGGATTTAACAGATATCTATAGAACATTTTTTCCTAAGACAAAAGAATATACCTTCTTCTAAGCACCTCATGTTGCTCCAAAACTGACTATATATCAGTCACAAAACAGGCCTCAACAGATACAAGAAGACTGAAATAATCCCATGCATCCTATCAGATCACCAAGGAGTAAGGATGGTCTTCAATAACAACAAAAGCAATAGAAAGCACACATACACGTAGAAGCTGAACAATATTCTACTCAATGATAACTTGGTCAAGGAAGAAATGAAGAAATGAATTAAAGACTTATTATAATTTAATGAAAATAAAGCCACAACATACTCAAACTTATGGGACACAATGAAAGCAGTGGTAAGAGGAAAATTCATATCTCCGAGTGCCTCTAAAAAGAAACTGGAGAGAGCACACACTAGCAGCTTGACAGCACATCTGAAAACTCTAGAACAAAAAGAAGCAAATACTCCAAAGAGGAGTACAGCAGGAAATAATCAAACTCAGGCCTGAAATCAACCAAGTAGAAACAAAAGAACTATACAAACAATCAACAAAACCAGAAGCTGGTTCTTTGAAAAATCAACAAGATAGATAAACCCTTAACCAGACTAACTAGAGGACACAGAGACAAGACAGTATCCAAATCAACAAAATCAGAAATGAAAAGGGAGACATAAAACAGAAACTGAGGAAATCCAAAAAATCATCAGATCCTACTACAAAAGCCTATACTCAACAAAACTGGAAAATCTGGATGAATGGACAATTTTCCAGACAGATACCAGGTACCAAAGTTAAATCAGGATCAAATAAACAATCTAAACAGTACCATAACCCCTAAGGAAATATAAGCAGTCATTAATAGCCTCCCAACCAAAATAAACCCAGGACCAGATGGGTTTAGTGCAGAGTTCTATTAGACCTTGAAAGAAGACCTAATACCAATACTCTTCAAACTATTCCACAAAATAGAAACAGAAGGAACACTACCCAATTTGTTCTATGAAGCCACAATTACTCTAATACCTAAACCACACAAAGACCCAACAAAGAAAGAGAACTTCAGACCAATTTCCCTTATGAATATCAATGCAAAAATACTCAATTAAAATTCTCACCAACCTAATCCAAGAACACATCAAAACAATCATCCATCATGATCAAGTAGGCTCCATCCCAGGGGTACAAGGATGGTTCAATATATGGAAATCCGTCAATGTAATCCACTATGTAAACAAACTCAAAGTAAAAAAGGCACGTAGTCATTTCATTAGATGCTGAAAAAGCATTTGACAAAATTCAGCATCCTTTCATGTTAAAAGTCTTGGAAAGAACAGGAATTCAAGGCCCATACCTAAACGTAGTAAAAGCAACATACAGCAAACCAGTAACCAGCATCAAACTAAATGGAGAGAAACTTGAAGCAATACCACTAAAATCAGGGACTATAAAAGGCTGCCCTCTCTCTCTTCATATTTATTTAATATAGTACTTGAAGATCTAGGTAGAGCAATTAGACAACAAAAGTAGGTCAAAGGGATATAAATTGGAAAGGAAGAAGTCAAATTATCACTATTTGCAGGTGATATGATAGTATATTTAAGCGACCCAACAAAAAACCCAGCTAAAACTATTCTCAACAATAAAAGGACTTCTGGGGGAATCAATATCCCTGACCTCAAACAGTACTACAGAGCAATTGTGCTAAAAACTGCATGGTATTGGTACAACAACAGGCAAGTAGATCAATGGAATAGAATTGAAGACCCAGAAATGAACCCAAAGACTTATGGTCACTTGATCTTTGATAAAGGAGTTACAACCATCCAGTGGAAAAAAGATAGCCTTTTCAACAAATGGTGCTGGTTCAACTGGAGGTCAACATGCAGAAGAATGCGAATTGACCCACTCTTATCTCCTTGTACTAAGATCAACTCCAAGTGGATCAAGGACCTCCACATAAAACCAGACACACTGAAACTAATAGAAAAGAAACTGGGGAAGACCCTGGAGGACATGGGCACAGGGGTAAAGTTCCTAAACAGAACACCAATAGCTTATACTCTAAGATCAAGAATTGACAAATGGGACCTCATAAAATTACAAAGTTTCTGTAAGGCAAAGGACACTGTCAGAAGGACAAAACAGCAACCAACAAATTGGAAAAAGATCTTCACCAACCCCATATCTGACAGAGGGCTAATATCCAATATATACAAAGAGCTCAAGAAGTTAGACCCCAAAGAACCAAATAATCCTATCAAAAAATGGGGTATAGAGCTAAACAAAGAATTTTCACCAGAAGAAATTTGGATGGCTGAGAAGCACCTTAACAGATGTTCAACATCATTAGTCATCAGGGAAATGCAAATCAAAACAACCCTGAGATTCCACCTCACACCAGTCAGAATGGCTACAATTAAAAACTCAAGGGACAACAGGTGCTGGCAAGGATGTGGAGAAAAAGGAACACTCCTCCACTGTTGGTGGGATGGCAAGATGGGACAACCACTCTAGAAATCAGTCTGGTGGTTCCTCAGAAAATTGGGCATGACACTTCCAGAGGACCCTGTCATACCACTCCTGGGCATATACCCAGCGGGATCCCCTGCATACAATAAAGACACATGCTCCACTATGTTCATAGCAGCCTTATTTATAATAGCCAGAAGTTGGAAGGAGCCCAGATGTCCCTCAAAGGAGGAATGGATACAGAAAATGTGGTATATTTATACAATGGACTACTATTCAGCAATTAAAAATAATGAATTCATGCAATTTGTAGGCAAATGGTTGGATCTGGAAAATATCATTCTAAGTGAGTTAACCCAATCACAAAAGAATACACATGAAATGTAATCACTGATAAGTGGATATTAATGAGCCCAAAAGCTCTGAATACTCAGGGCACAATTAGCAAATCAAAAGATTCCCAAGAAGGAAGGAAAGGACCCTGGTCCTGAAAAGACTGGATCCAGATTTGTAGGAGAGTACCAGAACAGAGAAATGGTGTGTGTGTGTGGGGGGGGTGATTGGGGAATGGGTGGAGGGAAGAGGACTTATGGGACATATGGTGAGGGGGGAACTGGGAAAGGGGAAAGCCTTTGGAATGTAAACAAAGAATATAGAAAATAAAGAAAAAAATTTTAAAAATGCAAATCGATCCATTCTTACCTCCTTGTACTATGCTCAAGTCCAAGTGTATCAAGGACCTCCACATAAAACCAGACACACTGAAACTAATAGAAAAGAAACTGGGCAAGACCCTTAAGCACATGGGCACAGGAGAAATTTTCCTGAACAGAACACCAATAGCTTATGCTCTAAGATCAAGAATTGACAAATGGGACCTCATAAAATTGCAAAGTTTCTGTAAGGCAAAGGACACTGTCAATACTACAAAATGACAACTAACAAACTGGGAAAAGATCTTTACCAACCCTACATCCAACAGAGGGCTAATATCCAATATATTCAAAGAACTCAATAAGTTAGACTCCAAAGAACCAAATAACCCTATTAATAAATGGGGGACAGAGCTAAACAAAGAATTTTCACATGAGAAATATCGAGTGGCTGAGAAGCACCTAAAGAAATGTTCAATGTTTCCTTAGTCATCAGGGAAATGCAAATCAAAACAACCCTGAGATTTCACCTCCTACCAGTCAGAATGGCTCAGATCAAAAACTAAGGAGACAGCAGGTGCTGATGAGGATGTGGAGAAAGAGGAGCAGTCCTCCACTGCTGGTGGGATTGCAAGCTGGTACAACCACTCTGGAAATCAGTCTGGCAGTTCCTCAGAAAACTGGGCATGATACTACCAGAGGACCCTGATATACCACTCTTGGGCATATGCCTAGAGGATAATCCAGCATGTAATAAGGATACATGCTCCACTATGTTCATAGCAGCCCTATTTATAATAGCCAGAACCTGGAAAGAACCCAGATGTCCCTCAACAGAGGAATGGATACAGAAAATGTGGTATATTTACACAATGGAATATACTACTCAGCTATTAAAAACAATGACTTCAGGAAATTCTTAGGCAAATGGATGGAATTGGAAAATATCATCCTAAGTTAGGTAACCCAATCACAAAAGATCACACACTATGTAAACATAGAATATAGAAAATAAAAATTAAATAAAATAAAAAAAGATCACACACTAATAAGTGGATATTAGCCCAGAAGCTTGGAATACCCAAGACACAATTCACATATCAAATGATGCCCAAGAAGAAGGAAGAACGAATTATGGATAGTTTGGTCCTTCTTAGAAGGGGGAACAAAATACCCACAGAAGGAAATACAGACACAAAGTGTGGAGCACAGTCTGAGGGAAAGACCATTCAGAGACGACCCCACATAGGGATCCATCCCATATATAGTTACAAAACCCAGACACTATTATCGATGCCCACAAGTACTTGCTGAATAGAGATGGATACAGCTTTAACCTGGGAGGCTCTGCTAGTGCATGACAAATACAGAGGGAGACACTCTCAGCCAGCCATTGAACTGAGCACAGGGTCCCCAATGGAGGAGCTAGAGAAAGGACCCAAGGAGTTGAAGGGGTTTGCAGCACCATAGGAAGAACAATGATATGAGCCACCCAGTACTCCCAGAGCTCATCAACCAGAGAGCACCCATGGCTGCAGACTCATAGGCAGCAGAGAATGGCCTTGTTGGACATCAAAGGGAGGAGAAGCCCTTGGTCCTGGAAAAGCTCGATGCAGCAGTGTAGGGGAATGCCAGGACAGGGAAGCGGGAGAGTTGATTAGGGTACAGGGGGAGGGGAGATGCTTATGGGATTTTGGAGGTGGGGGAGAACCAGGAAAGGGGAAATCATTTGAAATGTAAATAAAGAATAAATATTAAAAAAACAATACCAAATACTAGTGAGACTCAGGAGTAAGTCACTGCAGGTGGGAAGGAATATGGTGCGGTCACTCTGGCAGACAGTTTTAGCATGTCCTCCATGAGATTCAGTAATCATTCACTGGAGTTTTCAATATTTGTGGCTATTTTATTCATAATCATCAAAAACTAGAAACAGCTAAGACATGCTTCAGTATGTGAGTGGATACACTGTGATATGTTCTTCAAGGGACTCTACTGAAGAACAAACAATGAGCTATCAGGCCATAATGAGATATGGAGCTGTCTCAATGAATGTCACCAAGGAAAGGCACAAACGTGCATACACATACTGGCTGACTCCAACTAGTAACACTGTGGAAAGGGTAAAGATGGAAAGACAAGATGGGCCAGCGGGAGGCAGGGGTTTGGGGAGTATGAACAAAGGATGAATCAACAGAGCAGCTGGAGAGCAGTTTAGAGAAATAATGGGAGGGGTAACTCGGAAAGGGAATACCACTTGAAATGTAAATAAAGCAAATATCTAATAAAAAGAAAAGAAAGAAAAAGGAAAAAAGACTATCTTTTAGAATAGAAGTTCTCAACCCCTGGGTTGTGACCCCTTTGGCAAACCTCCATCTCCGAAAGTATTTACACTAATTCCTAACAGTAACGAGATCAGTTACCAAATAGCAGCAAAAATAATTTTATGGCTGGGAGGTGGCCACATGAGGAACTTTATTAACGGGTTACAGCATTAGCAATATTGAGAAAAAAAGAAATAATACTGTAACTGTAGAAATACAATATATTTTTCAAATTCTAGAGAAATATGTTAGACAAAGAGTAAACTCTAGTGCCAAGTTAAGACTTTTGTAGGTACTAATGCACAGGGATTACTAAATAACAAATGTATCAAAGTAATAAAAGATAGTAACAGGAGACAGTGTAGAGATGAAGAGGAATATGTGATCTTTATATTGTTGCTCAGTTTCTCTATACCTTTAAAAACTTTTTAAAAGCCTATGAAATAAAATATTTAAATGAGACAAGAAATTTTTATAACTGTCTGGGGCAAAAATAATAATTATACTGTGGAATTTATAACATCTATACAATAAAACGTATAACAAGCACAGGCCAAAGTATGTGTGAGATGCTATGGTAGCACACTGATAAGAAATCATTACATTCTATGTTAAATGAGACATTAAAAACAGACTCAGACAGTGGTGGCACACGCCTTTAATCCCAGCACTTGGGAGGCAGAAGCAGGCGGATTTCTGAGTTCAAGGCCAGTCTGGTCTACAAAGTGAGTTCCAGGTCACCCAGGCTACACCGAGAAACCCTGTCTTGAAAAATTAAAAATAAAAAATTAAAAATTAAAAAATTAAAAAACAGACTGTGATACCTTGTAAGTCTAAAACAATTAAGAAAAAGAAGAGGAAGAGGCAGAAAGTAGGAAAGAGAGCAGCTAATGTCGAGGAAAACTTAAAGGATTCTTTAAAACATTCCTATCCAAATAAAACAGGAATGAGAAAGAATTGGTTAAAGAAACAACAGAGTTGGAGCTGGAGAGATGGCTCAGTGCTTAAGATCACTGACTGCTCTTGCAGAGGTTCTGAGTTCAAATCCCAGCAACCACATAGTGGCTCACAACCATCTGTAATGATATCTGATGCTCTCTTCTGGTGTGTCTGAAAGCAGGTACAATGTACTTATATATAATAAATAAATAAATAAATAAATAAATCTAGAAAAAAAGAATCAATAGAGGCAAACAGAAAATGGGCAAGATTTCAGAGAACCATCCCAGCACAGCAATAATCACATCAAATGCTCATGATCTCAAAATCAAGGAGACAGATAAAAATCAAATCCTATCATTGATAATCTACAAGAAGCCCACTTTAATATAAGGTATTAATGTAAGAAAGAAAAAAGATGACCCATGCAAACCCTGATAAAAGAAAAGAAAATATAAGCATCAGACTGCTCAAACTCCAGTATTCTAAAGGAGTTCCACAACTTCTTTTAGATAGGCATCGCCTAAGAAGTCACTCCAGTGTGTATGTATCTAAAAACATGGCTCCACAGGTCATACGAGAGGACTGGTGAGATGCCCAAAGGTTACAAAGGCCGGGCTGCTCCAGCCGAGGACTTGGGCTCCGTTCTCAGCACCCACGCGGCAGCTTATAACCTTCTGTAACTCCAGTTCTAGAGGAGCCAACTCCCTCTTCTGGCCTCCATGGGTACCAGTCACATGTGTGATACACACGCATTACATTCTGGTGATACTCATACACATCTTTCTCAAGTCATAAAAGAAAAAGGGAAAGGAAATACAGGTAGAGAGAGGCAGACAGAAGACCAAAGAGTATGCAGAAGCCAGAAGCAGCACTGTGAGCACTGACCTAATTTCAGACACCTTACCAGTGCAGCAAAAGAATACTGTTCTAAGTAAAGACGAGGCGTCCACCAAGTCAAGTCATATTCTAGTTTAAAAAAATCATTAAGAATCTTATGCTGAGGAGCTAGAGAGATGGCTTAGTAGTTAAGAGTACTAACTGCTTTTCTAGAGGATTCAGGTTCAGTTCCAGAACTCACATGGAGGCTCAAAACCATTTGTAATTCCAGTTCCAGGGGTTCATCACCCTCTTCTGACTTCCACGGGTACCAGGCATGCATGTAATACACACACATACATGTATCATACACATACAATAAATCTAATTTTAAAAAATCTTACATTGAAATACAAGACATGTGTGACTATGAATTTAAAAGAGAATTGAAACTGAAAGTCCTCAAATTGGGAGTAGTTAAACTCATTTCTAAATAATTGTCACCTCAAATCAGTGACAAAGGAAATAATTATTTTAGTTGAATAAATAAAGATAAAACATCAAAAACTTTAGGCACACAACTGACGTGGTACTTCTGCATGAACAGTATAGATGTCTATATTGGGAAGTCATAATATCAAGTTGAAGACCCATATTCTGACAGACATTTTAAAAAGAGATGAAAGCCCAGAACAAACAAAGGAAGGGAATAAAGGACAGAAACTAGTAATGAACCCCACAAATAAAAGAAATACCAATAAATTCAGAAATATATCTGAAAAATGAAGAAAAACAACGACTTCCAGACCACACAGCCCAGCAGAGCATTGTAATGTGGCAAAAGCATCATGTAACTGCACGGTCCAAATCGGCGACTACCTTTTGACTACTAAGAACTTAAAATGGGAATCATGTGACTGAGAAATTCCTTTTTTATTAATTTCATTTAAACCAACGTACACCACAGTAGCTGTGTGGCTGGTGGTCAGATAAAATACTGCATTCACACCATTGAACAGACAGGAATGGGAGGAGAGGGAAGTGACAGAGAGGGAGGGGGAGAGCAGGAAAGGATGGAAAGGGTGAAGAAACAAATAACCAAAAGCAGAAAAGAAATGAAAAAGCACTTCCTATAGACTTCGTCAGTGCCATTTAGACAAATCGATATATATATATATATATATATATATATATATATATATATATATATGTTATGGTTTTTGTTTTAGATGAAGTCTCATGTAGTCCAGCCTGATCTTGAAAGTATTCATGGTCTTCCTGTCTCTGCCTCTCAGGAGCTAGGTTGACTGACAGGACTGTGTCACACCGCTTTGCTTCTCCTAGGTTTTCATCTGGCAGCTTTATGGGGTTAGGTTTGGTATGTGATCAATTTGCATTAATTTTTGTACATAGTATAAGAATTAGGTGAAATCCATAATTTTGGATACAGATGTCCAGTTTTTTCATCAGTATTTGTTGAAAATACTGTCTTGTTTCCACAGTCGTTTGCACCCATAACAGTTTAATTGACCTCGTATGAGTCCTTTCTACAGTTTGTTCTTTTATGGTTAAGTATAGTTCTTTATTTACTCCAATGCTGTGGTGTCGGGATGTCCATTTCTTTTCATTGTAAGGAGGACCTCAGAGTGAACAAAAAATAGTCCTTACATGAAACATCTAGTCTTTTTGATGGTTAGAAATGCATGGTATGGTAAAAGTAGATGCAGTGAGTGACACATTTTGCAGACACTCTGATAAGAACTCAAATGAAGTGCTGTTGTTTGAAAATGGCATGATAAAATGCTTTTGAGCAATATAGACTTGTGCTGTTTTGAGGAGGAAGGAAGAGTGGGAAATTACAAAGGGCCCAATACTGATAATATAAGTTTCTGATCATGTAATAGAGTGAAAAAGATATAAAAATGTAAAATTTTAAAAAGACATGAAGATATATTTGTGATCATGATGATACAGGAATCTACAAAAAGCTATTAGAAATAGTGAATGGCTTTAACAAAGACACAAGATATGACGTCAGTTTTGTATTTCTATGCTGGAGGTGGACAATTGAAAAATTCAGACATAATGATCATTTACAATGACATTAAAATATAGATCTGTTTAATGAAGTTCTGCCCCAAAATGGACTCAGACCCCAAGCTTTCTGTGGCAGGCAATACAATGACTAATGAAAGGTGCCCCATTGATAAGGTTCAGAAGTCCAGAGGAAATGTAAGTTATTTTTTGCACCTATAAGCAAACTGATATCCATTTATTTTCCTCATAGAGACAATACAACCAGAAAGGTTTTGGAAAAAGCAAGCCCCAAGGAGAAGAAATAATACAGTGCCTCAACTCTAAGAAAACACAGTGGCTAGATGATTTTGTTTGTCTGTTTATTTGTTTTTCAAGACAGGGTTTCTCTATATAGCCCTGGCTGTCCTAGATCTCATTCTGTAGACCAGGCTGGCCTCAAACTCAGAAATCTGCCTGCCTCTGCCTCTCAAGTGCCAGGATTAAAGGCGTGCGCCACTAATGGACATAATCAACAAGTAAAAATACTTCTATGAAGTCATCACATTAACCCCTTTGATCCTTACAATAACCTTATCAGACAACTGCTATTGTTTCCACATCATGAAAAACAAAACACAGTATCTGAATGATCTGTTCACTGTCACATAATAAGGTAGTTTAAGACACAGCTAATCTGGCTTTGGGGTCAAATATCTTTAAGTATTCCACTGCAATTGTAGAAGAGTTGTGGACAAGCAGTGGGGGAAAAATATAGATAAAGTCTACCTCAAACACACACACACACACACACACACACACACACACAGAAAACAAACAAAAAACAAACAAACAAAACCCCAGAAACTGGAGCTCAATCAAGTCACTATCAGCCATGATTATATCTTAATACTGCCCAACTGGTCAGGGAAGAATAGTCTAGTAAACTTATTTTTTTTTTTGGCCTGGTGATATTGGAGCTGTAAATTTTCTGTGGATAAATTAGATCCAATATGAAATATAGCAATTAAAATATTTTTCACAAAATCTTAATTGTATTGTAATGAACTCCCAACCCACCCAGGGTGATAGATCCCAACACAACCAGCCAGAATTGCAAAGCTTCATAAACACAATGGAACCAGAAGCAGATGCCTAAAGCCAGCTGTAAGCTTCAGAAGAATGTGCTGAAGATCCTCTCCATCGGTAAATGTCCCCTCTCTTAGGCACATTCGTAAAAACAGAAAAAGCGAGGAAAATGAGATTATAATAATATGTCAAGGAGAGATTATAATATGCCTGGCAATGACTGATGCTTTTCATGAATCTAATTCATTTCATCTTTGTAAAACCTTCCCAAGGTTGAATACATGCACAGAAAGATTAATTAAAAATAAAGCCACATTGGCTGGCCTCACAAATCCTTGATTACAAACAGGCACTTAAGAGGGCAGCAATTCAATTCCGTTTCCTGTTTCCTTTCCCATTCCACAAAATTACTATGTTACTGAGTCCTCCTCCAACAATGTTTTTTCCTATCCCACACCGGCCTCCCTGCTGACACACAGGTCTTCCTCTACTACCGACCTGATCTGCGTCTGTTTCCCTTTACCTGGTAGTTGGGTAGAACACAGTTGGCCAACTCTCCTGTCAGATTTTCAAGGACGCCCTCAGGCTAAGTTCCTCTCCTATCTCTATCCTTTCTCCCTTCCTTTGATCTCAGTTACAGTAGCATATGGACAAATTCTAGTTTCTCCAATTAAAAAAAAAAATCAATTTGACCAAAAGCCCTCTCTCTTTCTTATACATTAAAGTTGTGTTTTTAAAATGATTAAAATTTTCCCAGTTGTCAAAAACTTTTGGGGTTTAATTTTGTTTCCGTCCGACCTTGGTTTTCAGTTTGAGGTTGTTTTGAGGCAGGCTAGCCCAGGCTGGCCTGAAACTATTTTGTCTCAGCGTGCTCCACATACACCTTACACTGTAGCATTCACTATGGGTGACTACCAGTTTTCCACTTACTTATTGATGCTCTTCTATGAAGCTCTCAATCCCATTCAGCTCTGAAATGTTAACCCTACGTGCTAACATCCTCCCGGGCTTTAGACCCAAATTCACACTTGTATGACTTCAAGTTAAATTTGATCTCAGTTTCAAAATCTACTAGGTGATTGGTGTCAACGTTTTGTCACAAGGAAAGTATATAAATCTACTTGGTGGCAGACGGATTAGGACAGACGAATATGAAAAAAAAAAAAAAAAGGTAGGTGCGACAGTCACTGTAAAGTCCTTCCCAGATACGTTCTTCGTGTGCTATACAGACAAATATCTCAAACTCAACATCAAAGCCCACTTCTAACCGGAAAACAGCACCCCTCCCCTTCCCCCGCCCCCCGCCCAGCTTTCCTTGATTTTGATTCAACCTTGACTTGTTACCGCTCTCTTGGAATACGAAGGTCGAGGGGCTTGCTTATTTCTCTCTTGTACTTCTAGAACATGGGCGGCGGTACACTTTCCCCAACAGCCACTAGTTGGTTGGTTTTCTCTCTAGACACCACAACCAACCCTCACTGGCTTGGGTGTCCATGGCGCCCTTGGTCTCCAAGCCTCTGGGTCATCAAGGCCTGGTCTTAGGGGCCGCAGAGCAGCTTATTACCAATCCTATCAGAAACACCTCAGCCTCTCAGGACGACTCCCAACCTTCCTCGTCCACACTGGCCCACCCCGGTCACCCCGAGGCTAGGCCGAGTCCAGCCCTCCCGGCCCCACGCTCAGGCTCACTCCACGGGCCACAGGGAGCCTCCAAGTCCAGCCTGTGCTCGAAGCCTCCGCGCACCAATAGCCCCTTCTCCCTGAGAGGCAGAGGAAGGACTCCCCGCCACGCCTCAGCACCCCCTGAAGCGGCCTACCTCTCCTCACTTGGGCCTGTCGGCCTCGGGCCCCAACCGCCTCACCGGGGAGGTTCGCACCAGAGCCTCGAAGTGTCCAATCCCGGAGACTGCCACGAGCCTGCGCACTGCTGTCCTATCCGGAGCCCGTGTAAGCCTCGTCAGAGCGGACGGTGCTTCCCCCTGTTGGTCTTCCAAGGAACTTCCGTGCGCACCGTGAGTCCTGCAAGCTAACTTTCCTACAGCCTGTGCATTTCCCTCTCAGCCCAGGCTCATAAAGCCAAGTGTTAAAGCCAAGTTAGAGAGCAGTCTCTAAGCCGCCTACTGAATCCCAAGGGAGGGAGATGGGGACCCCCTTCCTTTTATATTTTAAGACCAGAGCAATGAAGACAGATTAATACAAAAGGAGTCCCTCGTCATTGCCAGAATAGGAAGTCAATTGACCACTTCAGTTGAGACAGTTTCATCTAGAGTGGTCAGAGTACAAGAACTCAAGACGTAGATATTGCCTGAAAACGTGAAGCTGGAATAGCTGGTCTTGACAAGAATAACTCTATCCATTTAGTCCAGTTCCCTTGGAATTATGACAAAATGTCTATGCTGCACTGAGACCCAACTTTTCATGTTGTCCGAGAAGAAAGCCACACATTTGAGCTGCTACGTAGCTTACTAGCAAGAACTACCCTTCGTCCAGGGGTGGAGCAGTGAGTTTCCTGTTCAGCGATGGGAGATACCCTCTCTTCGTTGGTAACCTTTCTGAACCTTGTGTTTGACCGACTGTAAGTAGCAGGAAGCATCTTACTGATCTGACCATAAGCAAAGTCATCACGTTGTTTCCCTGAGAACAGGTCACATCAAGAAACATCCCAACTTTTGTCTCAGTGTTTCAATGGAGACAGCATTATGGATGTCTGTTGATACAAGGGACAGAAGAATTAAGCCACAGTTCCTCTGTGCTTACACCCCTAGCTTCCTTTCTGTTTCTAACAACAAACCCACCACTATCTCCTCTTAGTAAGGTTCCTCTTCTTACTGACCCAGAACTTAACCTCACAGGGCTTCCTACCACATCCCCAACCCCTTGCTCCACAGTGCAGGCCTGGTCCTACTCTACAGCCCACCGGCACCAGCTTTGCCTCTCTGGTTCCATCCTTCCACATCCCCATTCAACATGACAGACAAATGCATCTAGTGGTCCTGGGCCTGCCATTCCTCAGATCCCACCAGCCTATTATTTTTGATGCTATAAGAAGACACCTGAGGCTAAGTACAGTAGACGCCACCCATGGGAAAACTTTTCCAGAGCCCCCGTAGATGCCTGAAATCACAGATGGAACCAAATCCATATATACTCTTCTTGTTACATCGTCATAAACACTAAGAAGCTTAATGTATGATGAAAACACAGTAAGATATACTTGACAATATTCATAATAAAGTAGAATTTTTAAAATAATTTATTGTAATAATACTACCTCCCTCCTACTCTTGCATTCTGTAGCCATTATTGAATGAGAGTTTTTAGAACAAGGTACCAAGATATCATGAAAGTCTCTCACAAACCAAGAAGGGTACTGATTGACCAATGGATGGGTAGCATATGCTGCATGGATACATGATAGAATTATTCATGGTTTAGACATATGGACTAGAAGAGGTTGGGCTTTTACCATACTGAGAATTGTATTGCTAAGCCTATAAATTATTTGGAAAGATTTTCCATTAAACATTTTTAGACCACAGTTGATCACAGGTAACTAAAACTTAAAAATCAAAACTGTGAATAATGAGGGGTCTCTGTAATTTACAAAGTGCCTTAGTAAGGGTTTTACTGCTGTGAACAGACACCATGACCAAGGCAACTCTTATAAGGACAGTATGTGATTGAGACTGACTTACAGTTTCAGAGGTTCAGTCCATTATCAACAAGGCAGGAGCATGGAGCACTCGGGCAGACATGGTGCAGGAGATGCTGAGAGTTCTACATCTTGTTCAGAAGGTAAACAGAAGACTGGCTTCTAGGCAGCTAGGATGAGGGTCTTAATGCCCACACCCACAGTGACACACTTCCTCTAACAAGACCACACCTATTCTAACAAGGCTACACCTCCAAATAGTGCAACTCCCTTGGCCAGGCATGTTCAAACCACCACATTCTATTCCCTGGCCCCCATAGGCTTGTTCAAACATATTAGTCTTTGGGGGCCATACCTAAACATAACATGATGCAAAGTATATTTAGAGCAACTTCCAAAGTTCCCATAGTCTATAGCAGTCTCAACAATGTTAAAAGTCCAAAGTTCAAAGTCTCTTCTAAGATTCATCAAATCATTTCCAAAGCAAGACAGAAAACTAGCTGGGCAAACTCCAAACTCTGTATCTCCATGTCTGACTTCAAGGCAATCTTCAGATCCAACTCTTTTTGCATCTTTGTTGACTACAACAAACATCTTCTCCTGGTCTGGTTCCACTCCCTGTTGGCAGCTTTCCTTGGAAGGTATCCTAGAGCTCTGGCATCTTTAACATCTTGGGGTCTCTAAGTCATCTTTGATTTACAGCTTCTTGTTCCAATGTCTGGGAACCACACATAACCTTCTGGGCTCCTCCAAAGGGCTTAGGTCACATCTCCAGCTCTGCCCTCTGTAGAACTCTAAGCTCTGGTTAACTTCACTCCACTGCCACCGCTATTCTTGGTGATCATCTTATGGTGCTGACATCTCCAATACACTGGGATCTTCCACTCAACCAGGCTTCACCAGTAGCCTCACATAGGCTCTCTTCATAGTTCCAAGCCTCAGATTCTTTGCATGACTCTCAATCCTGGGCTATCAACTGCAACTGAGGCTGCACCTTCACCACTGGCCTTTCCTGGTCTCTCACAGTGCCAAGCCTCAGCTTCTCCATGACCCCATCCTGCCTTCAAAACCAGTACTACCTGGGTGATTCTGACACATTATCAAGTCCAGCTGCAGAATGAGGCACACCCTTGGCTATCTCTGGAACACAGCTTCTTTGTGTTCTCAGAAAACACTTCCCAGATTTCACCTCAGTGATGCTGGTCTCTTCTTAACCAGAGCTAATTTCTTAGGTCCAGCTAACCAGCATCAATTGTCCCAGTAGTCCCTTCTATTTTTGACTCTAAAGCCAGAGTCCCATGGCCAAAGCTGTTGAGTTCTGTGGCTTGCTGGAGCTGGAATATGGCCCCTTGTTCTATTACATTATCACCAGCTTTCTGTTTGCCAACTCCTTCACTGCCTAAGCTTGGATGTCCTGGAACTTGTTCTGTAGATTGACCTTGAACTCAGTGCCCTGCATGGTTCTGTCTCCTGAATGCTAAAATCAAAGGTGTGGACTTAAGATTTTCTCTACTTGGAACTTTCTCTAGACCAGACTGGCCTTGAACCCTATCCCTGGGTCAAATATTAAGAGCTGGCATAAGTACTTCTTCACAGTCTCCAAGGCTCATCCTTAAGCTCCAGGTCAGAGCTTTCCAGAGCTCAGAGTCTGGAAAAGCTAGTAACAAAAAACAAGAAATACTGGCAGAAACCTAAGCATGGTAGTAAACACATCTAATGCCAGCATTCAGGAATTCCATGCAGGAGGATCAACAATTTGTAGCCAAGCTGGAGAGGTGATTCAGTGATAAACTTCATGCCATAAAAGTATGAGGACTTGGGTTCAGATCCCCAGAACCCAAGCGAAAAGTTGGACATAGTAGCACATGCCTAAAATACTAACACTGGAGTGGGATGTGGAACTGGTGAATCCCTACAGCTCATAGTGAAACTCCTGATCTCAAATAAATAAACAATGGAATGAATCAATAAAAACAAATGAATGAATTAATACATAAATAAATATGCAAAGTGATCTAAGACCTTCCTCTACCTTTTATGAATGTCCACATACATGTTCTGAACAACCACACACATGTGGGAACACCTGCATTAATAATTACATATGACATATATACCACACCTCCCAACACACACACACACACACACACACACACACACAGTGTGGGAAAGAATGTGTCTTAGTTAGGGTTTTGCTGCTGTGAACAGACACCATGACCAAGGCAACTCTTATAAAGGACAACATTTAATTGGGACTGGCTTACAGGTTCAGTCCATTATCACCAAGGTGAGAGCATGACAGCATCTGGGCAGACTTGGTACAGGAGGAGCTGAGAGTTCTACATCTTCATCTCAAGGCCACTAGAAGACTAGCTTCCAGGCAGCTAGGATGAGGGTCTTAAAGACCACGCCCACCATCGCACACTTCCACCAACAAGACCACATCTACTAATAGTGTCATTGCCTAGGCCAAGCATATTTAAACCACCACAGTGAGAGAGAGAGAGAGAGAGAGAGGGAGAGGGAGAGGGAGAGACAGAGAGACAGAGAGACAGAGAGACAGAGAGACAGAGAGACAGAGAGAGACAGAGACAGAGAGACAGAGAGAGACAGAGAGACAGTGGATCCCAGACCTGTGTGGGAGCCTGTCAAAGGAGAAGAAATGGGAAAAGAGAAAGAGTGTGACAGAACCAGAATAACCCCTGGAGTGACATTTACCATCCACAGCACGCCTGGGGCAGGCCTCTGCTTGGCCGCTCAGTTTATTTTGGGATGGAATTCTTCACAGCCAGAACTAAATACGAGTTGATGAGAACCATGAGCTTAAAAGAAGCTGTGTGGCCTCTCTGTGTGCTGCTCTCTTCCTGCCCGGCTTTGAGACACTTGCCATAAAAGACTCTATAAAAATAAATTGAGCGAAGTCTAATCCCAATAAAAGTCCCAGCGGAGACCGAAAGCCATTTTATTTAAAGAACAGAAGGACATGCACTTACCTCGCCATGAATTTCTGGAGGCCTAGTGCCTGAGCCTGGCAGATGGCAGGTACCCGTGAGTGTAAAATGGTGGTTCCAGTAGGTGGCAGCTACAGCTTCAGTGCACCCATTGCTCTCCAAGTGGTAGCTCAAGGAGAGAAACCGCAGGCTTTGCCTGGAGATTGCTGCATGAGGGTCTGCCACGAACGCTTGCATATCCATACCCAGTTCTACATATTAACTATAAAATAATGGTATGGCAGAGAGCTAAATGCACACTACCTGGATCTGGCAGACAAGCTGGACACAGGGCTTTCGGTCCTGCAGCCTTGTGCTTTGTCGACAGAATACAGACAATGTCAATTTCTTGTCCCTTATTATTTGAACTTAACAAAGTGCAACCTCTTTGTGTTTTTCCCAGTGTCATTCAAACTTGTCCTAGAGTCTTCCCCCCCCCCCCACTGGGCTCTTGTCTGTAAAATCTCGGGCTGGTCCACAATGTGGAATACCCAGAAGAGTCCCAGCTCAGTGTAAGGCTCGCTCTGGCTTGCTAATGGCTGGGCCCCGTTCTGTATTCCTGCCTGGGGAGAGGGAGCTCCACAGTCTTCTCCTTTCTCCCCCAGCTTCACACACATGCCCTACCCAGCAGACTCGGGTTCTGACACCTCTGCAGTTGTCCAGCAGGTCTTTGAGCAGAGTAAAAGATGCTCGTTGCTTTCTCAGGGATCCCCTTGCAGGAAAGCACCACATCCAACCTCACTGCACATGGTCTCTACCCACTGTGGTGATCACTCACCATGAGGTCTCCAGCAGCCACCGCAGGGCAGGTCTCCTAGAGAGCTGGCTCAGAAGCTCAGTCATGTAGTCCCAAAGACCCGGGTTCTCTCCATCTTCCTGCTCTAGCCTCAAGAACACTGATTTCATTTGACTGACTCTTAACATTAGTTCCACTCTACGGGTCAGGAAGGCCATCAGAAGTTACCCAGTGGGGTACTTCAATAACTATTTGTAAATTGCTTCTATAGATTCATAGAGGAACATTTCTAAAACACCTACCCCTCAAATACCTCTATGTCCCCTGAATTAAATATAGTGATTCATTCTACCACTACCAAGAGGCATTTCTATCAGCCAGCATCCATCTCGATGCTGAAAAGACCATTCACAGTTTATTCTATCCCCAGTCAGATCACCCTGGCATTGAGAGTAGACGCAGAGAGAATTTGGAGCCTGTTGATCTCGAACAACTTCTTATCAAAAGGGAGAGTCAGCCACAGATGAGCCTAAAATAAGCCGAGGATTCGCAGCATCCACCCATTGTTCCTGCTCCTGCTCCTCCGACGGCCCTCGGGTGTGCGTGCTTACCCTCACATCCATGGTCTCTTACTGTTGCTCCCCAGGTGAACAGTGTGTGCAGCATATCATCTCTAGAGTCCTTTCTACACAGTCTTTGGTAGATAAAGCCATGGATCATATTGCTTTGAGACCTTAGTAATCACATTCTCTACAAAAGAGTACAACTCAACCTCTCCTCACTAGTAACGTTCCTCTATGATAATCAGCATCTGGGGAAATCTCAAATTCTTAGTCAGCTTTCTGTTACTGTAACAAACTATCTGAGGTTATCTGCTTTAAAAAGAGGAGAGGTTTATTGAAACTCTCACTTTGGGAAGTGTCAGTCCATTGTCATTTGGTCTGACTGTATTTGGGCCTGTCTTCCTTAAGCCAATTGTCTCTCTACTCCACATATCAGATTAGTCTCTCCAATATGAGTTCTCTAACAATCAGTAACTGAGAATCCAAACTTCTTCACGCATAATCCACCCCACCCGTTGGCTCCTCCTCTACCTCAACTTGCCACTGCCCCATGCCCTGCAGCACAGAACTCTCCTTATTCAAGGTTCACCCATCTGATGGGGGCAAACACTTCTTTTAAGTGTTTAACACTAAAGAAGTGTTAAACACTTCTTTAAAACATACCTGTTGTTTATATGATGATTTCTGTACCATCTTTCTGACACCAAAGCTGTGGCTATAATACTATCTCATGTGTTCATATTTGATCTCCTGCATAGGAAGCAGGACCCCCAGACAATCCATATCCACATTCATCTCCATCTCCTTGGCCTGGCAGTGTAGGGAGTGCTCGATAAATATACATCAGGATGAAATAGATACTGGTTTTCAATATTCTTTTGGTTCCTTTTATCTACAAGATGGCATTCTGCAACAGAGCTCAAGTAACAAGGAGAGAGAATTGCTTTAGATTACTTTAATTTGTGAAAAACTACTACAAGGACCAAAGCAGTGTGTAGACAGGCTGGCGAGCAGTCACAGGCAACTCAGATGCAGTCGATCTCTGCAGCTAACCAGCTATGTTCTTGGGCTATAGATCTGTAGCTTTCCTCGGGACCCATTCGGACAGTATGTGGGGGCAGCCATGGAGTAGTTCAAGTAGAGTTTGGAATTTCCCCACTTCTTTTAATTAAACCTATTTGTTTTGAAATGATTGTGTCTTCACAAGCTATTAAAAGAAACAATACAGAGGATTCTCTCCGCCCAGTTTGCCCAAATGGCAACATGTTGCAAAACTGTGATACAATACCACAATGATAGGTGGGTTGTAACCCATCCATCTTGATCAGAACATCTCTGATTTTTTTTTATTCGTGTGTGCTAAATGCCATTTAATTTTCTCATCACTCTGATGCACATACTCAGCTGTATTACCACAGTCAATATTACAGGGGATGACCCCCTGTTGCCATCTCTCAACACTCCCCTTCCCCTCTCCTCTTTATCCTCCTCCACTTCTATCTCCCTTTCCGAGAATGTTGTCATTCTAAGAATCTTATCTGAATGGTATCAGACCTCTTCTGTCTTTTGGACTGCCTTTTGTCTTACTCAGCACTGAGTCTTTGGAGTTCCGTCCACCAGGCTATGTGTGTTAGTGGCCCCATTCATTTTTATATGGGTTATCAATCTTTATTTGTCCATTTATTTGTGGAAATACACAGTTTCTTTTTTCTGGTTTGGTGCTATTACCAATAAATCTATAATTAACAATTATATAAATGTAAACTTTAATTTCTCTGGGATTAAACTCCAGTGTGCAATTTCTGAGTCCTGTGGTTATGTTTAGTTTTCTAGGATGTTTTCAAGGTGTTCCTGGATTAGGCATAGGTATACTAACTTAACAGTCTTACAGTGCAGTTTTTCTACATCCTCACTAGCTTTGGGTATTGTGTGTCTGACTTTATTTTGCCATGCAGATACATGTGTAAATATATCATAACCTTAGTTTACAACCCCCTGGTGGCTCATGGAATTCAGCATATTTTCATTGTTTATACAAATCTGTCTAGCATCTGCAAAGAAATGTGTACTAATAACATGTGAATTTTCGATTTGGATTTCGTTTTTACTGTTGAGTTTTGAGAGCTCTTTTTATAGGCACTAACTCCCTGTTGGGTTTACAGCTCCCTTCTTTCGTGTTGAGGCCCATTTTCAATCCTTTCACCACATTCCTTACAGAAGAAATATTTTAACTTTTTCTTTTATGGAAATACATTGAATACAAGATCTCTCTGTCAAGTCCTAGGTCTCAAGGAGTTTTTTTTTCCTTTTCTAAAACTTTTACCCTTTTGGAGTTACATTTAAGTCCACAACTTGTTTTATACAAATGTGGTTTAGAGTACTGTTCATTGCTATCCCCATACTTGTACTAAAATTATTCTGTCTCTATTGAATTTCTTCTGTATTTCTGTCAATAAAATCCCTGGAGAATATGCTTGTAAATCTGTCCGTGGGCTCTGCGTCTGCCTCATGGATCTGCGTGTATCTACAGAGCTATATAGCAAGCCTTAACTTGGATACAGTGGCTCCCCCCATACTTTATTGTCCTTTTAAAAGAGACTATCTACTCTAGAGTCTGTACTTTAATATAAATATCAGAACACAGTTTCTTCAGAGAATTATATTATGGACATATAACAAAATTGATGGCAGAATAAAATTATCATGCCAGAATTATGAGAGGAACTGCAGTAGACATACAAAATAATTTGGGGAGACTTTGTTATCTTTACTACATTGAATGAGTCGGCCCACTTCACATTCTACTGACGGATGAACACGCATATATTTCAGCAATTCCAAGCACGTATGAGAGCCTGAACATTATTTTTGGCAAGTACGAGAGGGGCAAGATAAATCTGGGTCAATTGTCCCCAAATCTGGCCACATAAACAATCACCTACTTGGTTAAAGTAGGTCCCTCTGGGCATCATCAAGCTCTAGTGACTCAGCACCTCTAAGGAAAAGGCCAGCGAGTAGGTTTTTGGACCTCAAGCATAGTCAGGTCTATGCATGTTCCGTGTAGAGAAGTATGCTGATGGGTGAACAGTTCCAGGGCTTACTGGTCTCATACTACCTCTGATATAATGCAATCGAAAGCTGTAACCAAACCTCAAAGGTAAGTCAACAGGTTTTCATGGAAGATGTCTCAGCCCGGACATATGTACCTGAAAAGCAGGGCCCCTATCCTACAGGGAAGAAGACTGTTCATTTGGTTGTGTTATCTTCCCATTTCTTGTCTGACTATGGAAGAATCAACCAGAGCTCAGCAGATTGACAAATGCTATTATTTAGTCATTTTATTGCATAGTTAATTAATTCTCCAAACCCAGGGCCTATAAAACTGTGCAGCAGCATGTGGAACAGTAAGGGTCTGAACCAATGGCTACTCAGAATGCTGGAAATTTCTTTTCCATCAGCATCAGAACAAGTCTGTATAGCAGAGCATGACCTATAACAAGCACATGCTCCTTACATTATTAAGTTGTCCCCATTTCCCTGATGTGAGACCTTGTCTCTTCTATGTGGTCTCCATTATACAGGGTCATGCTAATGACTTGCCCTTTGGTCCAACAGGTCTATCTCTTCCATGTATGTGTTAATTGTACTAGTTTTCATTTTTAATGGTGGCAGCTACACATCAACATCAAGTAATGTTGACTCTACTGCACTTCATTTTCTATATGACGAGATTTGGGCTTTAGGATCAAAAGAGGGAAAATCATTTAAAAAGAACACATGACTATTTGGCGCTAAAGGAAGGACATAGAAAAATCAACACAGAAAGATATTTCCCCCGTGGCCTTTGAGCCAAGCCCTTGCCAGATGTTTTCCAGGACACTCAGACACTTGGATAAGCACAGAGCTCTTTGACCAGTGAGGACTCAACAGTTAAACCAGAACATGGCATCCATCTTGGAAAATGGTGCGCCAGTGTGGCAGCTAGACACTTTCTCTGCCCCAGCTTATCTTACTTAAAGAAATTAGTTCTCAATTTATTTCATGAGGGGAACTCCACCAATACACACACACAGATTGGCTTGACTTTTAAACTTCAGAACTGACGAGGAAGTTGTGGCTACTAATGATGATTAGCCTCAGAAGTAACAGGCACAAACTCTTAGAAGTTAGCACTTAATAACTAGCCCAGGAGCTCCAGCCCAGCCCTTGTCTCCAAGATGCTTCTTTCAGGGCAGAAGAGCCAGCAGGAACATTTTCCAGACGACAGTCAACTGAGGGTGTTACTACCAAAAGGATGCTCATGAAGAAACCCTTGGAGTTCTGTCTCAGGAGACTGTCTCGCTGAGTGTGTCCACCTAAAAGAGTAAACAGCTTTTAGTAGGTAGCTCATTGTTTGGACAGAAACTTCTTTAAATATCATAATTCAATCCTTTTCTTAGAATTCCCTTGGACTTTGGGTTGGTGATTTTATTGTTACTGTTGGTGGTGGTTTGGAGGTGGGCAGAGGAAGGGGATTTTGGTTTTGGGGGGGTGAGGGGATTGTTGGGTTTTTTGCTTCACAAAAGAAAAATACTTGCTAAAAATGTTGGGGAGGGGGAAAAGGTGGGGAAGTGAGGGGTGAGGAGTGGTCTCCTCAGAGAATTTTAATGTTACTGCTCTCTTAGATGATATCAGTAAAACAGCTTGTATGCACACACTTTATTCGGGGTGAACCAGGGCTATATATGAACCTTAGAAAGGAGGTTCCCGGGTGAATGTAATCACTGGCTGAAGCTTAAGTACTGGGGATGCCTCCTTTTCACTTTTAACTAGGCCAGATTCCAAAATGAACGCCTGGAAGCATTTGGTTACATCTCGGCAATAGGAAGAAACTATCAATGAAAGTTTCTTGTATATTCTTCACTTTTTTTTTTTTTTTGGTACATTGGATCTGTACAAGTGGTAGGACTTTACGAAGGTATTGATTGATTACACATTATCCTCCTCTTACTCCCAATAAATCTGGCAGTTGATGGTGTGCTTACTCCTCTGTTATCTTTGGTGCAAGTTCTGCCTCCAGCCTTAAACCCTCCCCCTGCTTCTGGAAGGGGCCCTTGCATTTGTAATTTTGGGGTTTTTATGTTTTTAGATAGGATCTCATGTAGCCCAGGCTGGCCTCTGACATTCTATGTAGCTGAGGACACCCTTGCTTTTCTGATCCCCTCTCTTTGTACTGGGATTACTGATGTTCTGTTGTGTACAAGCAGCATCATGCCTGGAGTTTTCTCTGGAGGACTTGCAGCTCAGGAGCAGGTGGGTGCAGACAAAACTGACATTAGCCCTTGATGTGCTGGTCCCCTAAGAGGTAAGCCTGAGAAAAGAAGGCGTGTCCGCCTGTGTGCTGGAGGCAGCAGAGGGTACATTTAACGTGTGGGGTTAGGAGGGGGGAGGAAGGAGGGGGGGAGAAAGGCTTGAATTCTACCTCTGTGCTTTAGTCACTGTGGAGCCCTACAGAAGCCTTGAACGTGCCATATGAAACAGTCCCCAACTAGTAAGGTAGTCATTATGGAAAAGGAATCACAGTAAGCACTGAGAAGAAATGGTTTCCAGATGATACCCAAGGGCTGTCCCTCCAGCCCACGGGAGCCTGAGGAAGCCTTGTCTCACACTGAGTGCGATACCCACCTGAGCACCTCATCCCTATCCACAGGCTCATCCAGATCCTCCCAGTCGCTCTCGCTCCCTTGGGATCCTTCTGGAAGTGACGACTTTAGGAAGGCACCCAGAGAACAGAACTGAGGCAGAGGAATAGTCTCCGAATCTGCCTCCAGACACTCTTCACAGGGCAGCTGGCCTGCAGATGTGGAGGTGAGGGTCAGGTACTCCTCATAGTCCACAGAGAGAGGCGAGCTTTCAGGTAGGAAGCACAAGGCACCATCAGCACCATCCCTGTCCAACTCAAGACTGGAAAACAGATACAGATTCCCATGTATCTTCCAGCCCGCATCACTTGTTCCTGGCCCATCTTCTCCTTGCCTCTCAGGACCCTCATCCTGGTTCATCTCCCAAGACCCAGCCAGGTTCAAACAGCTTCCATCAAAGGATGCCCTTGGTACCAGGATGCAAACAGCAAATATAATGTCCCTGAACTGGTGAGACTCCCAAGCTAATGAAAACAAGAACAGCTCAGAAACATTCTAGTGTGGGTAGCTGGCAGAGGCAGCTCGGCGGATTGTTCCTAGGAGCCCATGGTGGAGCTGCAGGACTGCAGCACAGGACTGCAGGCAAAGCAATGAGCTGGGATCAGTTCTAGGACCTGATCTTTACACTGAGATTCTGGATAGGTTTATTTTTCCCTGTGATCCTAATTTTCTTTTCTGAAACAGTGGAAAGTAGAGAAATTGATGGGATCATTAGAAGTTTAAATTAAAAGATTGTTTTGCATCATATGCTTTCCAGAACTCCTGGCACAGGGGAAGGTTTCCATTGGTGAGATGCTGTTTTTATGACTCTGATGGTCTGAACTATTTTGGCAGACAGATTAGAGGAAAAAAAGCCCAAGGAGGGTAGGAACAACCTTCAAAGCACTTTGTGCAAATACCAGGTCCTTTCCTAAGCACTGATAAAACGTGTGTGTTTAGAGAGGCAGCCAGCTGGAGTGACATTTATTTCCCCATGTCAAAAGAAGGACACAGGAGGCAGAGGACCGGTGAGACTCATTATCTGGCGATGCACACGCAGATGCAAGAGAAAGATTCAGCCTTCCAGGGAGGATCCAAGTTAGCCACGCATGCCTTGGATGAGTAGCCCTGCAGACAGTGGGGTGCTCTGTGCGCCACGGAAGACATGCAGAGAGGCACTCAGAAAGTGTCTGTTCTAGTCTGGTTAGAGAAGATGAGAAGGAAAATCTAAGAGAAAAGGACAGAGATTTAGTTGTTGTTTTAACCAAATACATGGGTCCTCATTTCTCATCTCCTCCCCCACACCAGATCAATGAGTTAGCCCTGTCCCCTACTCCCATCCCTGCTCCCCTTTTCCACAATAGACCTTTCACTTAAAAAATCAACACTAGAATACCCTAATAGCTACAAACCCACAAACAGCAGACAGTATGTACCCCAGCCTGAGTTTTGCTGTGAAGAGGCTTTATTTTCATTCCTAAAGGATAGCTATAGGATGTGTATAAAAATGCATTTCATGTGAATATATGCACGCTTGTATATAAAAATAAATGATTCTACTGTGACTATAAAACAATTTAGAAATTATGAAGTGTTTGGGAGGGAAATTGGTTTAAAATTTTAATAAACCTGATCACCAGGCAGTTATAACACAAAGCAAGAAAAGTCAGGCACAGCACAGGCAGACACAGGAGGCCCTGAGAGTGCAGAACACACACACACACACACACACACACACACACACAGAGGAATACCTCTAGTTTTGATGCGAGACTTAGCCGAAGAGAAAGTGATCTACTCCTACAGCAAGAGGACAGATGGTGTTGGACATCCTGTAGTGATACCCAAACATAATGAGACTTGATGTGATTGTCACCTTATGCCCAAACTTTAGCAAGCAGCCTTGTATAGAAATGTATCCTCAGCCGTAGGTAGGCAATCCAACCCTTCCATGACAATGTACTATGAGAGCTTTGTGGTCTCTGGTTAGAGGATATAGATGAGAATGAGGAAGGAAAAGAAATCTAATCTGTGCTTGCTTGGGTGCTGGCAGCCATCTGGTGTTCAGAAGAAGCCACCTGGCAGACAGTAAGTTCTGGCAGCTTTCTGAGAATTTCAATCGGTGAGACTTGTCCTTTCATAAGAAACTGCCCAAGAAAGAGTAAGAACGCATTGTAGTGCTAACTTCGTACTGTATACCAGGCATTGAACTGCCTGTTCTTGTAAGACCCAAAAAGAAAAAAAAACACGGGGGTACTCCAGCACCCCACACCTCAGAAGGCGACACCCAGATCACTCGAGAGAAACGGTCTGGATGCAACAGCAAGAGGATTTTTATTCCAGAGGCTCTGGGGTTCACAGTCATACACCACGCAGGGGTAGGGGACTGTGAGCCCTGAGTGCAGAGTCAGGACAGCTTTTATAGGTTTACAACAAAACCCACGTATCACAAACCAATCATTCCTTAGCATTGAGAGCCTGTGCAGTACAAGCCAATTGATTTGTACCACTCCATAGCTTCTAAGCCAATCAGTTTAAATTATCCAAGCCCGTGCTCTAAGGACCAATCAGTTTTCTATAGAAGCCAGATAGCAACTAGTTAGCTCATTTCCACTTAACGGGCCAGGGATACTTACACATTTCCTGTTGCAGGGCCAGGATTACGTATTCAAAGGCCCTCCAACTAGTAGTAGGTGCTTGGGGACCTGAGCACCCGCCAGGCACGAGGCCCACAGCTTGTGCAGTGACTCCACCGGCCCAGCCCTGCTCACCCGCGCCCCAGCTGCTCCACGGAGGAAAGGACACCGGGGACCTTCCCAGGCCTGCGGCTCACAGCTGGACACCGCAGGCGGGTAGGACATGTGCACTCCTGAGCTAACAAAGAGCGGGTTAAACTTCTGTTTTGGGGGGTCATTTAAGAGTCAGGCATGGGGGATTCTTAGCCTGTAATTCTCGTCCTTTCATTCTGACTTGCACAGTAGCCTGATGCTAGTTTATAACTGGAAAGCCCTCACCTGAGGGAAGACAACGCTCCCGGCCCAAGCATGAGCAAGTGGTAATGCTGACTCTAAACTACATGCTCCATAGTTTGTGCCTTTTGTCCTAACTGCAGAGTATGTGACCCAGAGAGGCAGCAATCGAGGGACCCGTGTGGCTGGAACATCTACCTCAGACCTGTGGGCGCTCCTAAGGAGGCCACAGTGAACCTCAGTACCACTTCTGAACACCGACTGGGACCCTACTCACAAGTTGGGAACCATTCCTTTAATGATTCCTGGGTACACACTACACTGTTATTTTTTTCAGATATAGTCGCCTTGAGTGCCTTGACTGAGCTAATGGCTGTCCTGAGGAGGAGGGGCAGCCATGTTTTGTGTCCTTTCAGAGAGGAGAAGCATTCTTGAATGAAAGAAGGAAATGAGGCAAGAGGAAAACCAGGAAACAGGAGCATCATGTAATCAAGTGCAAAGGGGCACGTGGGCCCAGAGGGAACAGCACAAAGGGTGTGGCTGCCCCTGGTCACAAGGGCCATGGGGCCGAAAATTAGAACCAGAAAAAAAAAAGTAAAACAAAAAGTGGTAACCTCAGCAATTAAGGATCAAAAGCCTCACTAGAATGCTTTGGACAAACCTGAAGGACTCCAAGTGACCCTCAAAAGGGCAACACCCTTCAAGAGTGACAGGTTTGGAGCATATGGTATACCCTTGCAAGTAAGGCAAAATTTAATCTGTTCAGAAAAGCAAACAAACACTAAAATAAAATGATTCTCTTGTAAAAAAAAAAAAAAAAAAAAAAAAGTTCTATCCCTCTCCAAGAAGCTATCAGCACTTAATTGCTGCTAGGTGATGGAAAGTCGGTTTTCTTTAATGGAATGACACTTGGTGTATTGATCACAATCCAGGGCCGGCCACACACCCAGAGTAGCCAGCCAACACAAATTAGACTCTGCGGTTTTGAGGTTGATGCTTAAGAGGTAAGGGATTAAGGTGTGTGGGTAGGGAGGAGGATTTGAGGAGTTGGGGGAGGGTAAATACAATCAAAATGTATTCCATGAAAACCTCAAAGGATAAATGAAAATATTATTTTCTAAAAATGAACAATAAGATAAAAGGAAACGGGGTTAGAATTTGCAAGTAAAAAAAATATGAAAAGGTAAATTTCACCATAACATGAGGGAGTATTGTCTGACCAACAGGGGTATGTTGTGAAATGGCTACTCAGGCAGGAGCAAGTTGTATACCCTGGAAACAATCAAGCAGTCCTTCCTGCAGGACGTGTGCTCCTGTGTGGAAAATGAGCTTAGAGCTGACCTTTTTCATATGAAACCCACTGTGATGTGATATCATGAATGAAGCACAAATGGCCTGCGCTAATTAAAAGTTAAAAATGTTTTTTATTAACTATTGGTGAGTTAAAGCCATCATGTACATCTAGATCTAAGTAGACTTGCACTTAAACCCAGAAAAACCCAGGAGTCAAAGTCCCTTTTCAAACTCCCTGATAACAAAACTTTTAGAGATCTAGAGACGCCGATGGTTCAGCAGGTGAGAGGGCTTGCTGCCCAATGTGATGGCCTGAGTTTAAGTGCAGGGAAAGAACTAACTCTCCCGAGGGCTCTTGTGACTTCTACACATTCTCTAGAGTTTTTACATTCAAAATACACGCATGCACGCACGCACTCGAACACATACATACACACATGTTTTTAAAACCTTTAGAAATCTAAACAAATGCCATTATGCCTTTAGAGAAGGGGAATTGTAATGTGTCCCACAGAAGCATACTAAAGACTGGCCTTGGATGAATCTCTAAGTTCTTCCCTTTATTACTTCATCAAGCACATCATATGATGCCCAGGAGTCCACTGTAAGGAACTGTAACTGTAACATTATAAGGAACTCTAACATTATACATAATTGAAACATTGTAAGAAACTGTAACTGTAACAGTGTAAGAAACTATAACATTGTAAGGAACTGTAACATTGTAATGTTCCTTAGAACATTGACTAGGTAATGAGAATTAGAGATGGATCTGCTTGATCAGGCTGTTTCTATGTTGCAAAGCAGTTGGTTTTTGTTTGGTCTGTACAGCATTCTTTAAAAAATTGTATCTGGATGCCTTCAGGTACAGTAAACCTGGCCCCTATTTGCAACAGTTCTCCCAGAGCCCAGCTGTAACATCCTGTGTCCATACAGTTGTCTCTTACTATCCATCTGAGATTGATTCTAAACCTCCTCTAGATACCAGAATCCCCGATGCTGGAACCCCCTATATAAAAGGTAGCATATGCTTGTGTATCTGCTACAGACCTCCTATTATAAACATTAACTCATTTCTAGATCCCTTATAACTATGCAATGAGAATGATTTATAAATAGTTGTTAGACTATAATGCTTAGGAAATACTAGTCCAAACAGCAGTGTATGTGCAGTAGAAATGCATTTTCTAATCTGGAGTTGATAAGACACACAAGTAGAGACCCCATTGGCACAGAGGGTTGAGCACACTGCGCCACCTGTCAGTCCCCATGAGTTACAATGCCAAGCGGGAGAAACAAACCCTGTCTTCTCTGACCCTCTCCTTCTCCTCTCCCGCCTCTCCCTGATCCCAACAAATTTCAATATATATACTTCCAAACTGAATTGAAAAGTAACTTTTTCATGAGAATATGAATTGAAACTAGAAATTCTTTTCTTTTTCTTTTTTCTTTAAACTAGAAATTCTTAAGGGTGGATAGGCACAGAACTACAAAATAAATAAAACATAGTCATTACAATGAAAGCTTCATCCTGGTTTTGAAGATGGAAATTCGCTTTCAGGTAGTGTTGATAATAAAGTTTCATGTCATCAGTAGAAATGAGGACATGCACAAGGTCTCCCTTTGTGCCATAGCAACTGAAGAAGCCGTGGGGGTGCAGAAGGCACACTATGTGCTGGGAGAGAACACGAGAACACAAGGCCTGCCATCCGTAGTCTCTAGGACATACTGGGGATGATTGTCACCTGGGTGGAGTTTGCTTTTCCCCAAAGGTCACAGGGAAGGTTGTGGCAACTTCAACCACAGGCTCCTATTGTTTCTTACTCCCCTCAAAAGCCTGAAGCAGGGCTAGGCACCACTAAGCCTCTCTATGGTAAGTAATTGCTTGGTTGTAATCAGCTGGCAATGCAGTGCACACAGTCTACAAAGTGGCTGCAAGCAGGCTACATCTTACCTTCCCAGTCTCCTGATATCACACAGGGAATAGCAGTTTTGTCTCATATCCTTTTCCAAAGACGTGGCCAGTGCTGGTGTCTCTGGTTCTGGGTGGAGTTTGCACACATGAGGGTGGGACTCCATAGGATGCATCAAGGACCTAGCCCAGGGCCTCTGTTTCTCTCCGTCTCCCTTCACCTCTCTGACAGCCTTGTAGGAAGACTCTGGCCTGGGACTCAAACCTTCTCCTGCATCCAGAGACATACTGTCCCTCCAGTTGTCCTCTTGATCCAGGCTGGGGCTCTGCTTTGATTCTCCACAGGTTGCCATGGTGAGTCTTTGGTCTCCTGATAGTTCGGGGGTCTAATGAAAAAATGTGAATGGTTATAAGCACTGTCTCATATGGTGAAGAAACTCTAAAAATGGTTTGAGAAATAAAAAGTTTTAGGCTGAAGAGATGGCCCAGTGGGTAACAGCAAACACTACTCTTGCAGAGGACCAGAATTTGGTTCTCAGCATTAGGCAGCTCTCAGTCACCTGTAGCTCCAGGGTGTCTGACGCCCTTTCCTGACCTGTAGAGGCACCTACACTCATATGCACATACCCACAGGCAGACACACACATATATGTTTTAAAATTCAAAATATTTTTTAAATCAGATTTTTCCAGGTGCTTTTAAGTCTGAGCTATAAAGAGATAGATGTGCAATCCTGTCAGGGTCCCAGATCCTGTCCCTGTTCCCCAGGCAACATACTCAGCCTTACTTTCAAGTACCTTAATTTGAGGGCAGTGACAGCGAGAATGTGAGATCTGTTTTTTAATGAAAAAAAAACACATAGTAGTTTCTCTAGCTCATCAGTTCATTGTTTATGATTTCTCTTACAGGAATTAAATGGAAAGTATTAAATGGAAAATTCAGAAAATCATGAATCCATCCTTTAAAGCTGAAATGTTGTTCTGAGTAGCATGACAAAGTTTCAAGCTACCCTCTTGCTGCATCCTGCCCAGCACATGGGTCCCTCCCTGAACCTGCACGTCATCATACTAACTCTCTTGGCCTGAATCATTAGTACTTGCAGTCATTTTAGTTACTAATGGTTCCAAATGCAAGAAAGTGGTTTAAAGAAGAAATATGGGAGCCAGAGGAGTTCTGTGGAGTTAATCTGACAACACTATCAGGCATATAGAAAATAAAAGTACACACAGGGTTCAGAATTGCCCCACCTTTCAGGTATCCACTGCGGGTCATCTTCTGTGAATGAGGGGGAATGGCTGTGTTAGCAAATTAAACAGAATGAGAGCAGGAGTAGAAAGGAAAAGAAAAGAAGAGGAGAGGAGAGAAGAGGCAAGGAGAGGAGAGAAAAAGAAAAGAAGAAAAGAGAAGAGAAGAGAAGAGAAGAGAAGAGAAGAGAAGAGAAGAGAGAAGGAAAAATACTGTGCTTTAAATAAAATTTCTAGTCTCTTCCCTAGCTCTGCAACAGAACACTAGCTGTAGCTTTCCCTCACCCCTCCTCACAACTCTTTGGATACCACAGATCCCACACTTCTGGCCTCCTTCTCCTGACTTGTTCCTTTGTCTCAGACCCCGACTCCAGCAGGTCCTCCCTGCTAGCCAAAGGGCTGTACCTCCCAGGCACACAAGCAGACTGGGGGGCAGATCCACACTCCTGCTCCTGAGATCCAGTAATCTCCAGTCTCATCCCTGTTGTGGTCTCCCTTTCCTCACAAAGACCTTTTTTTCCCCCAATGTTCCTTGCTTGCCCCAACCTATCCCAGTTACCCAGCTTCCTACACTAGCAGGCATTCCCTGTAAATACAGCAGCAGCTAAAAAGGCCAGAAAAACAGGTAGCACACAGCATTCAGACTCCCCGAAAATCAAGAGAGGAAACAGAAACCAAGGAACAAAACATCCCTCCAACACGGACAATTTCAGAAATCAGCACCTAGATCTTGAATCATCCCATAAACAGATGCCCAGATATCAGCATAGAAACACGATCAGCAACAGCCAGAACCATGTGTCTCCACTACAGCCCAGCTGTCCTGTCACATCAGGCCCTGGATATTCCAACACAGTCAAAGCACAAGAAAAAGACTTAAACCAACTACGCAAAGATGATAGAGGTCCTTAAACATGAAATGAATAAATCCCTCAAGGAAAATGCAATAAACAATTGGAGGAAATTAATATATACCTTAAAGAAACACAGAAAACATAAACCCAGCAGTAAGAGCAAATAAATAAATTCCCTAAAGAAAGCAAAACAAAACAAAACAAAAACCCCACAAACAGGTGAAGGAAATGACTAAAACTATTTAAGACCTAAAACTAGAAATAGAAGCAAAAAATAAAACACAAATTAAGGGAATTCTAGATGTAAAAAAAATAGGATTTTGAAACAGAACTATGGAGGCAAGTTTCACCAACAAAATACAAGAGATGGAAGAAAGAATCTCAGGCATTGAAGAAGTGATAGAAAAAATAGACAAATTGGTGAAAGAAAATGTTAAATTTGAAACATTCTTGGCACATTTAGTAAACTATGAAAAGACCAAGCCTAACAATAATAGAGGAAGGAGAAGAAACCCAGATCAAAGACTCAGAAAAATGTTTTCAACCAAATCATAGAAGAAAATTTCCCTAACCTAAAGGAGATGCCTATAAAAGTACAAGAAACTTACAGAATACCAAAAAGACTGGACCAGAAAACAAAGTGCCCTCACAACATAATAATCAAAGCACTAAACATACATACAGAACAATGAAAGAATAGTAAAAGCTCCACAGGAAAAAGATCAAGTAACATATAAATGCAGACCTAGTAGAATTATACCTGATTCCTAAATGGAGATGCTAGAAGCCAGAAGAGCCTGGAGAGGATGTGTTGCAGACTGTAACAGACCAGTCCAGACTACTACAACCAGAAAATATGTTCAAAGACCCTCGATGGAGAAAATAAGATATTCCACAATAAAGTCAAATTTAAACAATACCTATCTACAAATCCAGCCATACAGAAGGTGCTAGAAGGAAAGCTCTAACCTAAGAATGTTAACTACCCCCATGAATACACAGGGAGTAAATAATTTCACTCCAACAAAATGAAAAGAAAGGAAACACATTCTCACACACACCACCACCAACGACAACAAAATAACAAGAATCAAAAGTCATTGGTCATTGAGATCTCTCAATTCTTTGACAAAAGACACAGACTAACAGAATAGATGCAATAACCAGGATCCATTCTTTTGCTGTATCCAACAAACACACTTCAGGGTAGAGGGTTAGAAAAAATATTCCAAACAAATGGACCTAAGAAGCAAGCTGGTGTAGCCACTTTAATATCTAACAACATAAATTTCAAACCAAAACTAATTCAAAGAGATGGAGAAGGATGGTATATACTCATCAAAGGCAAAATCTACCAAGAAGACATTTCAATTTAACATTCATGCCCCAAACACAAGAGCACACAAGTTTGTAAAAGAAACACCACTACAGCTTAAATCACATATTATCACTCCCACAGTGATAGTGAAAAACATCAATAGATCACCAACTGACAGTGTTCTAGACAAAAACTAAACAGAGAGATCCTGAAGCTAACAGATATTACAAGTCAAATGAACCTAACAGACATTGTGACGGTTTTTATATGCTTGACCCAGGGAACAGCACTATTAGAAGGTGTGGGCCTGTTGGAGTAGGTGTGTCACTGTGGGTGTGGACACCCAACCTACAGAAAATGTGGTACATTTACACAATGGAATACTACTCAGCTATTAAAAACAATGAATTCATGAAATTCTTAGACAAACGGATGGAACTAGAAAATATCATCCTGGGTGAGGTAACCCAGTCACAAAAGAACACACCAGGTATGTACTCGCTGATAAGTGAATATTAATCCCAAAGCTCAGAATACCCAAGATAGAATTCAAAGACTACATGAAGCTCAAGAAGAAGGAAGACCAAAGTATGGATACTTCTTAGAAGGAGGATCAAAATACCCATGGCTCACAGCCAACCAATAGACTGATCATATGGTCCTCCAATGGAGGAGCTAGAGAAAGGACCCAAGGAGCTGAAGAGGTTTTCTACCCTGTAGGAGGAACAATAATATGTACCAACCAGTACCCCCAGAGCTCCCAGGGACTAAACCACCAACCAAAGAGTACACATGGAAGGACCCATGGCTCCAGCTACATATGTAGCAGAGGATGGCCTTTTCAGACATCAATAAGAGGAGAGGCCATTAGTCCTGTGAAAACTCAATGCCCCACTATAGGGGAATGCCAGGTCTGGAAAGTGGGAGGGGCATTGGTAAGCAGGGGGAGGGAGAGGGAATAGGGGTTTTTCAGGAAGGTAACGAGGAAAGGGGATAGCATTTAAAATGTAAATAAAGCAAATATATCTTTTTTTTTTTAAAGACACCCATCCTAGCTGCCTGGAAGTCAGTATTCTGCTAGCAGCCTTCAGATGGGGATGTAGAACTCTCAGCTTCTCCTGCACCATGCCTGCCTAGATGTTGCCATGCTACTGCATTGATGATAATGGACCTGTAAGCCAGCCCCAATTAAATGTTGTCTTTTATAAGACACAGCAAATTCTAGGTGAAAAAAGCCGAAGTTCAAGCCTGGTGGACAACACCTTTAATCCCAGTGCTTAGCAGACAGGCATGCAGATCTCTGAATTCAAAGTCATTCTACAGAGCAAGTTCTAGGACAAGCCAGGCTTAGGCAGTGAATGACTTGGAAAACAGAAAGTTTAATGTAATAGAACAAGGTGGTCATATTCCAGCCCAAACAAGCAGCAGAACTTGGCAGCTTTGGCCATGGGACTCTGCTTTAGAGTCCAGAATAAAAGGCACTACTGGGACAATTAATGCTGGTTAGCTGGACCTAAGAAATTAGATGTGATTAAGAAAAGACCAGCATCGCTGAGGTAAAATCTGGGAAGTGTTTTCTGATAGCACAAAGAAGCTGTGTTCCAGAGATAGCCAAGGTTGTATCCCATGCTGCAGTTGGGCTTTATGTAAGAATCATCCAGGTGGTACTGGACGAAGACATGAAGGGGTCATGAAAAGCAGCTGAGGCTTGGCAGTATGAGAGGCCATTGGTGAAGGTGCAGCTTCAGTTGCAGTTGAAGGCCCAGGACTGAAGGAGTCATTCAAAGGATTTGAGGCTTAGCACCATGAAGAGAGCCTATGAGAGATTATTGGTGAAGCCCAATTGCATCAGAAGATCCTCTTGTATTGGAGATTCCAGTACCATAGGATGATTACCAAGAACAGCAACAGGAGTGGAGTGATTCAACCTGAGCTTAGAGAGCTACCGAGGGCAGAGCTGGAGAAGTAACCTAAGCCCTTTCAAGGACTCCAGAAGATCATGTGTGGATCCCAGACTTTGAAACAAGAAGCTATAATATAGAAGTTGCCTTGGAGACCTCAAGATGTTCGAGATACCAGAGTCATAGGCTTTCTGCTGAGGAAAGCTGCTAACAGGGAGTGGAAACAGGACAAGAGAAAGATGTTTGTTGCAGTCAACAAAGATGAAGAAGGAGTTGGATTTCTGAAGACGTCCTTGACATCAGGCAAGGAGATGCAGAATTTAGAGTTTGCCCAGCTGGTTTCCTGTCTTGCTTTGGAGATTGCAGTTAAGTTATTGTATGAATTTCAGAAGATACTTTGAACTTTGGGTTTTTAACATTATTGAGACTGCTAGAGACTATGGGAACTTTTGAAGTTGAACTAAATGTGTTTTGCATTGTGCTATGTTTAGGTATGGCCTCCATAGACTCATATGTTTGAACAATCCTATGGGGGCCAGGGAGTGGAATGTTATGGTTTGTATATGTTCAGCCCAGGGAGTGTCACTATTAGAAGGTGTGGCCCTGTTGGAGTAGATGTGTCACTGTACATATGAGCTGTTAGACCCTCATCCTAAGTGCCTAGAAATCAGTATTCTGCTAGCAGCCTTCAGATATTAGCAGTAAGACCCTAAGACAGATATTTACAGAACATTTCACCCAAACATAAAAGAATATACATTCTTCTCTCCACATCATGGAACTTTCTCCAAAACTTCCATGTAATTGGACAAAAATACAAGTCCCAACATACATAAGAAAATTAAAATAATTACCTATATTCTCACAGATGACCACAGATTAAAGTTTGATATCAACAACAGAAACAACAGAAAGCTTACAAATTCAAAGAAACCAAAGAATTCTACTGAGTGAAAAATGGGTCGAGATAGAAAGAAATTGAAGAGTTTCTAAAAATCCAATGAAAATGAATATACAGCACACTCAAACTTTTGGGACACAGTGAAAATAATGCTAAGAATGTTTGTGGAGAGATTTTATATTTGCAAGATTATGTATTTGCACACCTGAAAGCTCTAGGATAAAAATAAGAAATCACCCACAAGAAGAGTAGATGGCAAGAAATAATCAAAATTGGGGCTGAAATCAATAAAATAGCAAAAAAGTTAACAATACAAAGAATAAATTCTATAAACAGCTGTTTCTTTTAGAAAACCAACAAGATAGACAACCCTTATTCAAACTAACTAAAAGGCAGAGAGAATATTCAAATTAACAAAATCAGAAATGAAAAGGGAGACATAACAACAGAAACCAAGGAATTCTTAGTGTCATAAATCAAAAACTTGTACTCCAGAGAAATGGAAAATCTAAAAGAAATGGACAATATCCCCAATAGATATCACTTACCAACATTAAATTAAGATCAGATGAATCTAAATAGACCTATAACCCACTAAGGAAATAGAAACAGTCATTAAAAGTCTCACAACAACAATAAAAAGTCCAGGACCAATACTCCTCAAATTATTCCACAAAATAGAAACAGAAGAAACACTACAGTCACCCTGAAACCTAAACCACATAAAACCCCACAAAGAGAATTGCAGACACATTTCCTTTGTTAACACAGATGCAAAAATACTCAATGAAATACTTGCAAACCAAATCCAAAAACATATCAAAAAGATCATCTATTTTGATCAAGTAGTCTTCATCCCAGAGATGCAGGGATAGTACAAAAATCAGTAAATGGAATCCACTATATAAACAAAAAGAAAGAAAAAATCATGATTATCTCATTGACCTCTTGTCAAAGGTCTCTGGCAAAATCTAACACCTCTACATGATAAAAGTCCTGGAGAGATTAGAGATACAAGGAACATACCTACACAGAATAAAGGCAGCTTACAGCAAGCCAATAGCCAACATCAAAGTAAATGGAGAGAAATTCAAAGCAAGTTCATTAAAATTAGGAGCACAACAAGGTTGTCCACTCTATATCTATTCAATATAGTTTTTGAAATTCTAGCAAGAGCAATAATCCAACTAAAGGAGATCAAGGGGATGCAAATTGGAAAGGAAGAAGTCAAAGTATCTTTATTTGCAGAAGTTATGAGAGTATACATAAGTGACCCTAAATATTCTGCGAGGGAATTCCTACAACTGATAAACACTTTCAGCAAAGTAGCTGGATACAAAATTATCTTACAAAATTAGTACCATTCCTATATACAAGTTACAAACAGACTTAGAAAGAAATCATGGAAATACCTTTAATAACAGCCTCAGATAATATATTTTGGGTAATTCTAACCAAGCAAATAAAAACTTCAAGTCTCTGAAGAAAGAAATTGGAGAAGATATCAGAAGATGGAATGATCTGCCATGCTCATTTGTAGGTAGGACTAACATAGTAAAAATGGGCATTCTACCCAAAGAAATCTACAGATTCACTGCAATTATTATCAAAATTCCAACACGATTCTTTACAGACCTTGAAAGGACAATTCTCAACTTCATATGGAAAATTTAAAAAACCCAGGATAGCTAAAACAACCCTGATCAATAAAGAACTTCTGGAGGTGTCATCATGTCTGACTTCAAGCTATACTACAGAATTATAATAATAAAAACCACATAGTATCAGTATAAAAACAAACATTTTGATCAGTGGAATCACTGAAGACCCAAACATAAATCTACATGCATATGGATACCTAATTTTTGCTAAAGAGGCCAGAAATATATACTGGAAAAAAGACAGTATCTTCAACAAATGGTGCTGGTTAAATTGGATGTTGGCATGTAGAAGAATGAAAATAGATACGTATCCATAATCCTATGCAAAACTCAGGTCCAAATAAATCATAGACCTCAAAAATAAAAGCAGATATTGAACCTGATAGAAAAGAAATTGGGAAATGTCCTTGAATGCATTGGCATAGGACACGATTTCCTGTACAGAATAGCAATAGTGCAGGCACTAATATCAAAGATTGATAAATGGGACCTCATGAAACTGAAAAGGCAAAGGACACTGTCAGACGAAGAGGCAATCTACAGAATGGGAAAAGATTTTCATCAACTCCACTCTTGGGCATATACCCAAAGGATGTTTCATCCTACCACAAGGACACTTGCTCAACTATGTTCATTGTGGCTTTATTCATAAGAGCCAGAAACCAGAAACAACCTACATGCATCTCAAAAGAATAATGGATCATCACACAATGGAATATTACTATGATGTTAAAAAATTATTAAATTTGCAGGCAAATGGAGGGAACTAGGAAAAATCATCCTACATAAGGTAACCAAGACCCAGGGAGATAAATATGGTATATAGGGGGCTGGAAAGATGGGTCAGTGGTTAAGAGCACTGACTACTCTTCCAGTAGTTCTGAGTTCAATTCCCAGCAACCACATGGTGGCTCACAAGAATCTGTAATGAGGATCCAATGCTCTCTTCTGTTGTGTCTGAAGACAGTGACAGTGTACTCACATATATGAAATAAATAAACTGATCTTTTAAAAATATATATGGTATGTAGGGCTTAGCTCTGATGTGTTGATTGCTGAAGGTCCTGTTTCCCAGTTTGTTCTTGATCAATCAATCCATAAAGATGCTAGTGGCTAATTTCTGGACAGAAGAAATAGGACTTCCAGGTTCCCGCAGGCAGGCAAGCAGATGCAGAAGGAAAGAGATTCAACATGCTTCAGAGGGAGAAAGAGCCACCAGCCATGTGAGATCTTAGGTGGCATGGCCATTGGCTGCTTCCCTGACTGGGCCTGGGGTCGCAAGCAAGAGATTAGAAATACAACTGAGCTGAGGGCAGATTTAGAGTGCTGAGCTGGAAGTGAAGATAAGGGCACATTAGCTGTGGGAGGCTTAGAAGTGTCTGGCCAATTGAGCTAAAAAACACATTAAAAATGAACTAGTGTGTGTGTGTGTGTGTGTGTGTGTGTGTGTGTGTTTCATTGAAGGATATAAGGGAACCAGGACAGGGCTGTTAGTGTAGTCTGCCAAGAGCTTAAAGCAGGGTAGTAGAAACTATGAGCTACAATGGTATGAACTCACTTATAAGGGAATATTAGCTATTAAGTAACTAATAACCAAGATAAAATCCCCTCAGCACTTCTCTACACATGACTTGATTCACATCTGCTGCTTACAGCCCTATGGCCAATTAGCTTCTGGTTTAAATGACCTATTGTAACTTTTTTTAAAAAAAGATTTATCTATTACTATATGTAAGTACACTGTAGCTGTCTTCAGACATACCAGAAGAGGGTGTCTATATACTAGCAATTTCCAAACTCACTTTGGTTTTGGGGGTTTGTTTTGGTTTTGGTTTTGGTTGTTTTTGTTTTTCCTAACCTGGATATCATACTTGTTCTCCATAAACAACTACCTAATAGAACTCTTTATTGAATTCTTGAAGCACCTCCGTTTTCTGTGGTACTGGAAACTATGGCTTCTTTTCCATGTGCTCTGGAAAAGAAGCTGTGGCTTACAGCCATGCTTCCCACCACCCAGCAATCAGCTCAAGGGATGTTTCAGTCAAAGTTCAGGTTTGCCCCATGGCCCAATGCCACTCTAATGTGGGTGTGCTATTCTGGACAGGTTCCAGAGGCCATCTCAGCTTCAGAGCTCCTCTGGGATCAGATGAGATCTCTGATATGGCTGTACCCTGACCTCCTCTGCTGAGGACAGCTCCCTAACCCACACAGGTAATGAATCTGGGGGCCAGAGGCATAAGCTCTCTGTCCTCAAATCTCTGTCAAAGTCAGTTTCCCAGAGTCCCAGCAGGGAGCCCCAACAGATGACAATCTTATGTGTCAACTTCATTAGGCAAGAGAGGCAAGAGTTCCCAGATATTTTGTTAATCAGCACCATTGATACCACTATATATGTATTATTTAGGTGTAGTTTACCTTTGAGCAAAGCGAGTACACTCCAGGCTGTGGGGAGCCTTTTCCAATCAGCAGAAGTCTTGGAGAGTAGACTAGCTTTCAGTCAGAAAGAGCGAAGTTTACCTCCAGGCTACCACCCCACCTACACCACACAGAACCTGTATTCATGGGCTCCCACTTTTCCAGCTGATCAGTCCCATCTGCTCTCCTCTGGACTACAGTCTGAACTTCTTCCCAGATCTCCTGGGAAGGTCAAACCTGATGATTGGCCTTGTAGAGTTTACACTGGCAAGCCCCAGAATTATGTAAGTTAAACTCCTTTAAGTACCCCTTTTGTCTGTCTGTACATACATACATACATACATACATACATACATTCTCTCCTTTCCTCTGTTTCTTTGGGGAACCAGACTAATATAAGCATCCAAGTAAAGTCCTCACATTTCTGGAGACCCAGTGGCTCTGATCTCTGTGCCAGCCACACTCATCTGTTTGGGGGGGGGGAATACATTTTATTCCTCAGTGTGGAAACTCCTATAGAAAGTTCTATGCCTTGGTTTTGTGCTCAGGGGGCCAAAGAACACAGCCTAGAGCTTGTATGACCAAAGTCTAACCACTTTCTATAGATCTACAGGAGGCCCCGATGGTAGTCACAATGGGAATAGGGAGGGAGATGGGTGCTCTAAGATGTGAGGGCCAGATATTTTCCTGTTCCTACGATAAGGGCTATTGTTGTGCCCCTAAAAGTAATGGTGGGCACTTCAGGGCCATCAGACTGAAAAATGAATGGCTGGAGGGGCCAGTGAAGAGAAATAAGTATTGGTCCACATCTCACCTGCCATCCAGGCTCCATCTCAGGTAGTATCCCTGGAGGGGGTCGGCAGAGGAGAAGGGTCACTTCCTCTGGAGCCCCACGCAATAAATGGAGTACTTCCTACAAGAAAACCAGTCTCAGTCACATCTGGGGTTGTCTCTGAGGGCTGCTGCCTTGTGCTATTCGCTGTTTCCAGGAAGCCACCTTCACTACTCTTTGTCCCAGGAGTTTGGAACTCCTGGACCTTATAGCCAGGAAGAGCATCTTGAGATTGCACAGCAGGGATACCACAAAGGCCTTCAGGAATCTCTTCCTAAAGAAGCTGAGGCCCTAGGGATGCTCCTTGTGGGACTGCAGGGAATTCATCTCTACTCATTGCCTTCTCTCATGATCCTGCCTACTTATTTCTACATTGCCCAGGGGCAATCCCAAATAAATACATAAAAATAAATAAATAAATAAATAAACAAACAAACAAACCATACTCCTGCAGAGCGACCTCCCTGCTCCCCCAACCACACAGCTCACAGAACCTGCATTTGCCTGCCTCTGCCTTTCACAATCGCTTTCCCCACCTGCTCATCTTTGCAGCCAGAGTATCCACAAGACTGCCCCTGTGCTCAGACCACCCTCTCCCTGCCTGGGCACAAGGTGACTTTGTGTTCCCATTTCCTATCTACACTAGGATCTTTCAAGCTTCTGCCTCAGCCACCTTCTGGGTTAAATAAATCTTTGTTGGGACCTATGTGTTGAAGGATGGCCAACATATCCCTAGTGACAGCAAATATGTCAGTTGAGACAACCACGATTGTCTCAGGATTCACTGAATGCCACACAGGAGGCAACATCACTCCTCTTTGAGAGCCTCTGACCCAGCAGCTCCATAATGTCCACTCAACTGCTCGGGTCTGCTATTGATTATAGTCTCCAAGTTTATGTGTGGAGTGTCCTCCAAAGACTCCTGTGACAAAGGGTCCCCAACTTACGGAGTTGTTAGAGGTGATGAGATCAACGGAGGTACACTCTGTATAGTTGGGTTACTGAGCTGTACCCTTGAAGGGGATATGGTGTCTCTCTGTCTCTGTCTCTGTCTCTGTCTCTCTGTCTCTGTCTCTCTCTCTGTCTCTCTCTCTCTCTCTCTGTGTGTGTGTGTGTGTGTGTGTGTGTGTGTGTGTGTGTCTCAATCCCAGCTGCCACACACTTCCCACTGTAAAGTCTGCTTCTTAGGCATGTTGTCACAATGGCTGAAAGCTCATAGCCCCTCTTCCTGGCATTTGAATATGTACACAGAAGCCTGGACTTTCCTTTCCACGATTCATCCTCTGCAGCCTCTGTGATTTTCCTGTCTTTCCCATCCATCATGACCTGTGAGGATGCACAGCTCTCTCCTCATTGGCCTCCCTCATGTGTCTATAGTCCCTCACGGAGCTCCCCAGCAGAGGCTCTGAGAGATCTGCACTATAAACATCTATAAGCCCAAGCAGTCCTGGGACCTTCACCGCCTCCCTATCCCACACAGAGCCACTCCCCACCTTTGGCTAGCCTGCTTTGGCATGCCCTATTTGAGCTGCCTGCGGGCTCCTTGGACAAGGAAAAGAGGGAGGTTGGTGCTGGCTCCTGGCTTCCTCTGCTGGGTCATCACGGGATGATTCTGTCCCTCAGTAAAGACCTCGCACCATGCCAGTGAATCCTTGTACCTGTTCTGTCTCTAGAGCTGAGTAGCTTTTTCTTCCCACCCTAATTTGACTTTAGAAAGGTGGGTAGCTATCCTCCACATCAGGATATTCACCTCTTTTTTTCCCCAAGCCAGGGTTTCTCTGTGTAGCCCTGGTTGTCCTGGAACTCACTCTGTAAACCAGGCTGGCCCTGAACTCAGAAATCTGCCTACCCCTGCATCCCAAGTGCTGGGATTACAGGCGTGGGCCACCACTGCCTGCCTATTAAAGTCTCTTCAAATGACTCTGTTTTCTGCAAATACCCCAACTAACAAAGACATTTCTTTGGGATTTTTGTACTACAAATTAATCTCTTTGTGTCTCTGTCTCGACTCTCTGTCTCTACCCCCCTCTCTCTGTGGGGTGTGTGTGTGTGTGTGTGTGTGTGTGTGTGTGTGTGTGTGTCTTTGTCTCTCCCACCCTCACTCTCATACCTCATTTTATTTTTTAATTTGTGTTTGCCTGTGTCTGTGTGTGAATATGTACATGTGAGTACGGGTGCCTATAGAGACCAAAAGAAGGATCATATCCCCTGGAGCTAGAGTTACAGAAAGTTGTGAGCTACTGGCCACAGATGCTAAGAACCAAACTCAGGCCCTCTGCAAAGCAGAGCGTGATCTTATTGACTGAGCCCTCTCTCTGGCCCTGCGTATTTTGACCACAGGTGAGACAGTCTGTGTATGCTATCTATGCATGCAAAGCAATAATTCAGCACACAAATCGCAAAGAGTGGAAGGGGCCTTTTTTAGTCCCTCCAGCTTCATATCCCCTCCCAGAATGTACTCAGAGAAACCATTAGCCAGCACATAAGTAAGGTTTCATGTTCAATTCACCAAGGGGCATGCTGAAAAGTAATACCTACTCAAGGTCAAGTAGAAAATAGATATGGGCACATGCTGTCGATTGCTTTCTATAGGCTCCAAGCCCAGATCCAGCTATAAATTCCAAAGTATTCTCGTGGAGCTAGCCTTCAAAGAAACAGGGCTTCTATCTGCAAGCATCAAGTTGCACTTCCCCACCCATACAGCTCTGAGCACCTGGAAAGCGAGGCCTTCTACCGGCTTCCCGTTCACTGCCAGGATAATGTCACCAGCTGCAATGGCTCCGTGTTCTTCAGCTGGCTGCCCAGGAAAGAGCCTCTTAATCCTTATAAGGTCGCTCTTCATGTGGATGCAGTCTCCTCTCTCCATCTGCACGAAGCTGAATCCCAAACCACTGCTGTTCTTCTTCAGTTTGACTTCAAACTTAGGACCTGTAACATGAGAGTTCATGAAAGCAGACCCTTCAGTGTGTTGCAACTGGCCAGTCTTGACCTGTGAGTCATCGTGGAGATGAGTATTTCATGTGCTAACTTCGATGATGGAGTCCATCAACACATTACAGGTCAGCGCTGCCCACAGATAGAATCTAAGTTGCAAATACAAACCATAAAGGTCCTTTCAAAGCTTTCAAGTAGCCATGTGCTTTAAAAACAAAAGGAAATGGGTAAGGTTGGATTGTGTATCATATTTTACTCAACACAGATGCTCCTTTACAAGGGGATAACATGCTGGGCGGTGGTGGCACACGCCTTTAATCCCAGCACTTGGGAGGCAGAGGCAGGCGGATTTCTGAGTTCGAGGCCAGCCTGGTCTACAGAGTGAGCTCCAGGACAGCCAGGGCTACACAGAGAAACCCTGTCTCGAAAAAACAAAAAACAAACAAACAAGGGGATAACATCCTGATGAATCCCAGGTAAAGTGGAAAGACTGTGTTGAGGATGCATTGAATGAACCTAACCTTCCCAGCATCCTAGCTTAGCAACACGGCCCACTGCAGTTTCCCCTGGCAACTGTGGTACTAAGCCGCATCCCACCACCACTTCCCAGCATCTCAATGAGAGACTCAAGCTCAAAGTATGGTCTCTCTTGAATAGTGTGACTTTCACACCCTCATTACGCTATGCTAGACTGTTAGGATATCTGAATTACCACCACATCGATGTGGAATTAACACAAAAGATGACTGAGGTTGTCTTCATTCTTCTTACAGAATACGTCTTTACACCCTTGTGCACTCAACCCATTTGGATTGCCACACTTTAAATGTCCAACAGCCAGGCACATGCGACAACTGACTGCCATGCTGAATGTTTAAATATAAACAACTAAATTTATAAGTAAGGATGGGGCTGTAGACATACACCATCTGCTTGCAGCATCAAGTAAAGCTTGTTACATCTAGATTCCAATGGAGGACCGTAATGGTGTTTTAGTACATGCAGCATGAAATTTTACTAACTGGATCCTGGGGACAGTGACTTTCCACCCTGGAAAATGTTCTAGCTGCCATTTTGCTTAGCCATGTACACTGACCATAGACCAGTCACTTCTGGATGCCAGAGATGGACATGGCCTTGGGCATCTAGGGCGTCTGGTAACCAAAGGGTAACCCAAGGGAGCCTCCGATCTTCTCCTGGTTTATCTTCACTTAGAAGGTAGCCACTGAGCAGAGTGGCAGAGCCTTGGCTTGTAAATTTTCATTGGAGAAAGTTAAAACAGCTGAAGCCCAGGGCGAGGTCTATGGCACAGGCATGTCCCATCTGCCATGGCCACACTGGCCAACTGCTGCTCGGTGTTTAGTTCATTGTTCAAATGCCCCGTTTGGAATGCTTGGAAGAGGTCAGGGGGAAGCAGGAAGAACTGATTTATGGACAATGGCACCACCATGCACCCGGCCTGCCTCACACCTCTGTAGCAGGGCCGTAAAACTCCCCGAGGAAAGGGCAGGATGAGGCTAAGCTCCAGCCACGAGGTTCTATGGAAACAGGCCTTTCCTAGCAGGAAACAAAATGACATAGATGTACAGAGAGGCAACCCGTTAAGAGATGCAGTATGTCCCTGTGGGCTAGGCATGGCTTTGCCTGTTTAAATGATGCTACTAACAAGGCTGGGTTCCTGACAGCCTCGTCTCCCTGTCTGCCTAATCAGTCCTAGGACGGCTTGTTACATGTGCCTGGCTGGAACGTGGAACCAATTGTATTTGAAAATAGCTGACCCTTCATGTCAACTTCATCCCTAAATGTGGATGCGCAGTCATTAATATTCAGGCAGGTGATCGGGAAACTGCACAAGGCTTAGGAGCAAAGTTCTTGGTGGCAGTCATTTGGGCTCTACATATTTTTGTTTTTCAAAGAATATTTTCCACCAGCTTGGATGATGATCCTAAGCCACACTGCTGGCCTTCCTTTTTAACCCAGAGGAAGCCTCCCTGCCTTTCCCCTTTGACTTGACAATTCTAAAGCAGTACCGAATGATATGACAATAGTAACACTCCATTCTCTCACCATCTGTCACTGAGACGCAGCTCACAGGTCTGCCAGGCCTGGCTGTTTCCAGGGAAACAGCCATGTGCACGTCTCCCATCCTGCCATCAGCAGAAGGACACTGCGGTGCAGCCCCGAGTCCTCTTCGCTCTAAGACCAGCCGTGCCACCTACAAGGAGGGTGGACACACTCAGTGTCATTTCGCTCTCAATTCCAGTCTAGTGCTTCCTGGGATACAGATCAGCAGATCAAAGTGTAAACAAGTGTCACTGAAGGTCACGTGTGTACCTCTGTATCAGCACATTCCATAGCAAGCCTGCCTTTTCCCCCTCCCTCCCTCTCCCTTCCCCTTCCTCATTTTGCTTAAAATCCCTTTCCTCTTATATATGCTCCTCCAGAACATGAGGTCATCCCCCTATCAACCTCTGCGGGGCAATACTTGGGGTCATTCATCTCTCCCCCTTCTGCGTCCGTGATGGTTTGGATTAAAGCGTATGCGTTCTCCAGCAGAAATAACTCTTTCAGAGCTTCTCCACCTCCTCTCCACTGCAAGGGGCAGGGCAGTAAGCTCTAACCTGGCTTGCTGGCCCATTTCCGTGTCTTTGGTCCACTCCCAGCTTAGCTACTAGTGGACTGGTCTGACACAAAACTGGACTTGCAATGACTAGTTAAATGCTCCCAAGAGCTCCAACCACCTGAATCCTAAAGGCATGGAATAGCACCCCAGGCCCAGGCTGACAAACCTTCCTCCATTTTTTTTCCTTTGCTTTTTTATCCTTCCCCACAACACCTTATGCTCTCGTTGTCCAAAATGGTTCAAAAAGCAGTGTCTGGACCTCAGCATGGAGCTTATTAGGAATGCCAGGCTTTCCTTTGGGGAATTTGACCCTGACTCCATCTTTCTGCTGAGACTGTCATTTAGCACCAAGCCCATGATCCCGCAGTGGCGATTCCTACATGCCCTCGCGACAGTATCCAGATGTGCTTTCTCTAACCACATGCACTAGTGATGGCGTAATAAACACACAGTGCTAATTAATTATGAATCCTCAGGATATGAGGAGAGAGAGACGTCACCTGGACCTGACAGCAGGGTAGAAGACCCTTGCAATCTTTTCTCTCCTTTTAACTCCTCCGTCACCAAGAGAAAGCTGTAGCTACACGGCTCGGGATCCTGCAACAATTAAAGAGCTCCCGTGTGAGGCAGAGGACTGAGATGCCCTGTGGGCACCACGTAGATTGGGAGCACAGTGAGTGTCTCTAGCTCTCAGCATCCTGAATCTACACCTCGCTGCAGTGAACAGGAACCCGGAACAACCCAGCTCAGGTCCCGATGGGTGTAAGCACGGAGTGACAGACAGTAACATGGGGGCCCTGTGGGGAAAGCGTGAAAGAGAAGGGGTCTGAGTGCACGTGGAGGCCCTGTCCAATGGCGTTGGCACGGGGAGCAGTAGAGCCAGTGCCAGCCTGCAGGAGCCTCTGTTCTCCCTCAGTTCTGTTCTGCTGTCTGAGGCCTAAATCAAAGCAGACGACTATATGCTTTCCAGAGCTATTTAAAGGGTGTGAGGTTTTTAACTTTAGAAACATCTGTCTGCTACCTCCTGGGTTTCACATTCTCATAGAAAAGCAGCGTTAAGGCGAAGAGTGAAAAGAGGGGGAGGAAGGGGAGGGGGCGTGGGTAGACTTAAAAGGTTCCATTTTGTTTCTTGGCTGTATCACTCCTGCCTAGAGGCAACTGCGACTTCTGAGGTTGGTTTAGAAAGCTCTGGAAGTAAGGAAAGGTCCCTCCTAACAATGCACTCACCTGCCCGGGACCCTTGAGGCACTGCACCGCCTGCTTGTGAGTAAGGCCACTCAGATTCACTCCATCCACCTGCAGTAGCCGGTCACCTGGGAAAGGAATGCGGCCATGTTCCCTGTCCTCCAGGGATGCAGGAACTCCTCTGTAGGACTCCTGCCTTCGGGTCAGGAAGCAGGGCTGCCTGGTGCCCCTGGGCTCAGCAAGAGCCTTCGTGAGTCTGAGCATCAGCTGCCCCCCTGGTCGCCTGTGCCTGTTCCTGGGGCACACAACAGAGCGAGGACATGAAAGCCTGTCTATTATTGGCACACAGGGTGGCCAAGCCAGGCTTCATCACCCTTATCTTTCTTCCTGTTTTCCTGTGAAGCTATTTTAAAAAACATTTTTTTTCAACTTGCTCAGGGGTAGTATTTATATCTCCAGGATGTTTTCTATTTCAAAAAAGAAAGGGGGGGGCAGGTCAGGAAGACAATAGTTGATGTTGGAAATAATGGGATTCAAGAGCAAATAAATAACATATTTTGGTTCAATTAGGGCAGTTTTGGAGGAAAATAAAAGTCTTTAGAGAAGTGAGAAATGATTGAGGAAAGAAAGAAAGCTCATGTGTCCCTGTGCTAAACGGGGGTCACAAAAGCCAAGTCTGTCTCCTAGGGGAGAGTAGACTGAAAGCTCACAATGTCCCCCAGCCAAAATGGAGCGGCCAATGCCAGTGCTGTTTCCTAGGAGGGGTAAAGAGAAAGTTCACAGCTAACAATGTCCTCCATGCTGAAGTGGGTCACCAGTAACAGCCCCGTCCTCCTAAGGAATAGTCTTTCCCAGCAGCAAGCTTCTCATAAAACTTCTACCCAGTCTTTAACAGGAAGTTTAGACCAGGTCAAGCTTATCAGGAGGGTGAAATAGGAGAAATCCTCCTTTTCCCAGGCAAAGAAACCAACCCTGGAGACAGAAGTTTCTAGGGGTGAAATGAGCAAGGCCTGAGCTGAGCCTCTCGGCCAGGGTTCAAAACCACAGAGAGCACAACTCCCAGCATGATGTGTCCCTCACCCTGTAGGATCTGTCCTTCCTTGGCAGCTGGGCCTCCGGGAATGATAGATTTCACATAGATTCCTCCATGAGGCACACTTGTATTAATGCCACCCTACAAAATACAAAGCAATACTCACGCCATCTGCCCCCCCTTGGGTGCCTCCCACCTCCCTCACAGGGGAACCCATCTCTTCCAACTGTGATCTCTCCCTTCTGCATTCGCCCAAACTCTTCCTCAGTGAGCATGAAGGTCAGGCTCACACAGACCGTACAACACAGGCTGAGAGACAGAATCGAGCCAAGCCCAGCCAAGCCCTGGGCGGCACCTGGCAGGCGTTCTGTGGCCAGCCCTACGGACCAAGGACTTGTGCTCTTACCTTTGGCACACCTGGTATGTTTGCATGTTTGTTTGTGGATACAAAGTCAGGAGTAAAAATAAGTTTAAACAATAAATTATATCTTGAAACTTTTTTTTTTTTTTTGGAGACCGGGTCTTTCTATGTAGCCCTAGGTCGCCTCCTGTAGGGTTACAGGCATGTGCACCATGCCTGCTTCTGCACTTGATTTTATGAACTTGACAACAGAGCACATACCTGCACGTTAAAAGCTCAAGATCCAAGGCTGCCTATTTCTTCCAATTTACTTTACATAGCTAGACATACACACGGGCAGATATTTTTATCAATGGTATTTCTCGTTCTTGTTCAGTCTTTTAGTCCTTCCCTGCCTTCTCACCCCACTGCTAATGGCACAGTAACAAGGAATGTGTGCCCGCACACCTCTCTCTACTTTTCTCCACATGTACATGATCATATAGAATTCAAAACAAACAGCCAAGTCAGTCAACCAAATGGGTCTGTTTTGGTCTGGATCGTGAATGCCCCTCAAAGGCCTAGTGCTCAATCTTAGCTCCTGCCTGGTGCTATATCAGAAAGCAATAGAATCTGTAAGAGGAGGGGCATCATGGGAAGTCTTTGTCACAGGAATGAGCACTCGAAGAGCATTATGAGACCCATTCTTCCTCTTTCTTTCACTTCCTGGTCATGAGAGGTTGGCTTTATCTACCCCCTCCTTCTCCCATGATAAGCGACCACAGCCCCAAAGCGGTAAAGCCTGCCAATCACCAACTGATACCTCCAAAACTGAAGGCCATAATGAACCTCCTCACTTTTTTGGTTATATTTCTGGTGTTTGTTATAGAGGTGGAAATCTAATTAATGAAGGACACTATAGGCTAATGAAAGTCTACACAAAAGATTCAAGACTCCTCGGAAACTACATCTCTAGCAATGCTAACACAAACCTTTCAGTGGCCAACAACCAGGAAAGGGCCTCTAGAGGATCCACCCATGGTCTGGTGCTGTGAACTCAGCCTGCCTGGCCTTCCTTGCTCAGCTTCAGGCTTTTTGCCCTCTCTCTAGGTCCTCAGCTGGCTTAGAAACGTGTACTGAACTTGCTTATGGACAATGCAGTTCTCCTTTCACAGAGAAACAGATTTAAGTCCATTTCACACTCTTTAGTCATCTTTGTGTCTTATTAACAAACACAGACCAATCAAACTCAGCTAGGTTATGTGTTGCACCAAATAGAGGCTCGTGGCTGGTTTCCTGGCTTTCCATGTGGGCGGAGCTAGTGCTGACTCCTCTGTCTTAGGGCCATCAGCTTGGTTTCTGTGCCAGAGTGCATGAGACCTTTTCTCAATCGATCAGTATTCATTCTCTCAGGTGCACTTGCCACTGTTAACCACACAGCATGCAACACCTTCGCACGCACAGCCTTACTTAACAAAATCCACATTTCTATGTCTGCGGCCCACGGATATATATGCACTTTCTTCATTACAGGAGATACTGCCAGCTTGCCTCCCAATGTGAATGTACTTGTAATTATCCACATTTCCACCAGCTCAGTGTGACAGTACCCTTTTCTGTATCACAGCTATATTTGGCCCAGCTGACAGTTTTAAATTCCGAAGCTTCCCTTTAACTTGCTTGTGTACTCCAGTAGCTTTTCGTGGGTTTGGATGTCTCTTATTTGTTCAGCAGCTATTTGGATTTAAGTGAGACATTTCAATAATTATTTTTGAAATGAAAGTTCTCCAAAGAAAATTAGTGTTTTTACTAGTCAAAAGAAACCACCAATCTCCTCTTGGCATCTGCATCTGCATATATCTGAATAATCTAAAGTTTAGCAAGTTTTTTAGATGAGAAAGTACTGTGTTTGGTGTCTTGTGATAAGATTGTTTTATCAAGCCAAGAATAAACTGACCATACTTAGTCCCAGCCTGTTGAGTCCCTGTGGACTCATGAGTCTTATCGTGTTAAAAATCATCTGCTGGAGGTTCAGCAGCTCAAGGCTCCTTGCTGTAGACACTCAAGGGAAACAAAGCAATTTCTCCCTTCCCTCATCTCTTGGGTTACCTGTGAGATTTCTCCATGCCTTTGATACTTCCTTAAGTGCTGGCAATTTCCAGTGTGTTGTCACTGAACTCCAGGCCTATCCCTCGGTCTTAACTAATGGGTCATAGTCAATGCTGACTGATACAAACAGTGCCTTCCAAGCCGGGACGTCTGAATTTGTGTGCACCACTTTTGCGGATGCCATTTCCCATACTCTTGGGTTGCTAATTACATAGGGAAAGTCCCTTCTTAGACACCCACCAGGTAGCTCTCAAAAGCCAAATGCAAAGTTCCAGACATGGTGAAGACCTCAAAGGTAGAACTTTGCCCTGGAGGATGGAGCACAAGTTTATTCCACCCCTGCTCGGGATGGCACTTAGCCGGGCTTTCCAACCATGAAGTGGCCCTACTGTCCAGCTTGAGCTTGGAGCCAGACTGACTCACCCAGTTTCTCTCACATTAGCCCCTTCTCCTGCTGTTCTTCCTTAGAATCTCTATATAGCACCACCTCAAGTTCCTCTGATTCCCACAGAACTCTTTGAACTCTATTTACCCACAGAAATTTCAATTTAACCCTTGCATACAATGTGCACTTAAGGACAGCGAGCACATGGTCAGAGTGAAATGCCATTCAAGGCTCTGCATGGTCACCATTTTATTGCTTTCCCAGTTGCCAAGAAAGTCTTACAGTCACGCTGAATCCAAGTGTTCCTTCTTCTTTAACCAGCTCCACAAAGTATATTTTCCCAGCATCGGTTTGTAGAGGGGATGGAGGACGAGAACCAGCACCCTGTCACAAGCAAACAAATGGAAAAAGAGCCATGAGGCACGTGCCCCACCTCTGCAGACGCTTAACTGCCATGCACTAGTAGGAGTGAGCAGCACGGCACCCAGAAACAGCATGAGCCCAGAGAGCCTTCTCCAGCTTGATCGGTTCCTTTACATGTGACCTTGCATAACTCTCTCGGAATCTCTTCCCTCCATTTCCTAATCCACAGAACTGGACTCTAACAGAGCCTCCCAACTGTGACTATTAATGGGCCAGCACATGGCAAGGGATGGATAAATGTGGATTCCTCCTGTCTGCATTTCCTTTGCAAACATTCACGTTAGAACTAAAGCTATTCCAGGGCTTCCCAGATCACTCAACACACGATGCCAGCCAAGTGCAGCATGCTGGCTACCAGTCCCACAGAAACTTCTTGAAGCAAAAGCAAACCTCAAGAGGATCTCTGACTATTCCTAGCAATACTGATCGTGTTATAGTTGGTTTTTCAACAGTTGAGGACTTTATGGAAAAGATCATGCCATGCATCAGGCAATTTCTCTGGTACTTATGACAGTAACTATGTAAGATTTGTTCATCCATTCAACTATGTACAAGACATTTATTGAGCGCCTATTATGTCCAGAATGCTGTTGTTTGAGCATCTCCTCCGAAAAGCCCTAAATTTAGTTATTATTAATACAACATTAGAGATAAAACTTTCACAGTGATCAAGTCATGAAGGCACAAGCCTTGTGGATCACGATAACCTTCTTTGGATATGGGTCCTCAATCTAGGGCTTCCCAGTCACCAAAGCATGATCCAAATAAACCATTGTTGTAATTCATCCATTCTGTTATGGCAACGGAAAGGGGAGTGAGGGCGTGGCAGTCCTCTGCAAGGTGCTGGGGTCCATGAGAATACTGTCTAGGGCACTTGAGATGTTTAGCAAGGAGATTCCCTATCAATAACTGATAAGTTTTGTGATAATACATTCCTGTGGGTGTGATGAAGGGGGTGTCATCATGTGGATGCCAGAGATGCAGCTAGTATGGAGAAGAACTGAAATGTGAAGCCAGGCCTGGCTGAAATGTAAGCCCATGGGCACGTCTGGATTCCAACAAGGTGTGCGGAGCCGGCTGGCAGAAAATGCCCCCTTGCTGTCCACGTTCCATTGTCTCTATGCTCTTTTTGCTTTGAGATTCCTGGTCCACGTTAGAAAATACAACTAACTCACAGGAAACTAAATAGGCTGACGTAAACCAAACAGAAGCACTTCTAAAGAGACCAGTACAGAACAAAGTGCCAGTTCTTCCAAAGACTCTGCGCTCCCATATTTGGCAAGGTTCTTGGATTAAACACTAAAACTTTAGGAATGAAACAGCCACCATGGATGAGATCCAAAGCGGGCGACAAAATGGCCGCTGTGCCACTGGTTGCCCGGCCACAGAGCTGGACCCATGGCCCAGAAAGGCCTGGATGGCATAGTCCCATAGCTGCTCAGTCCCCTCTTGACTACCTCTAAAACTAGCTTTCAGGTTCTCCACTACTAAGACCCAGACACAGAGCCTTCTCTGCTCTTTCCTGCCAAAGGGAGCCTTCTAACCTGAGAGCTCATGCTGGAACTGCACTGAGCCTGGGGTTGAGAGGGACAAGTGGCTGACGGAAGTCAGGCAATCATTCTGCAGTATGCTGGGAAGCTCTCTGCTCATCACCGAAGCCATGGCTACCTGTGCAAGCAAGGGCCAGTGACATGCTTGTTCCCATTTGTGGCAGAATTTCGGGCTCTTGTCAAAGCCTCTTCCAGTCAGAATCAACTCAAAGAGCCTATGAGCATCAGCTACAAGGGACCCAGAACAAAAGAAAGGGTGGGTCTGGGGGGTCATGGGAGACTTGCCTTCCCAGTAACCAAGGAGACAGTGACAATGCATAGCAATGACTGGAGTCAAGGCCACACTTTATCTTCTTGCTCCATTAGGCAATAGTAAGCAAGAGATTATTTAGTTATCAGCTCAAGGACCATTAGAAGTTAAGATTATTAAACACCTAGTGGCCCATGCCTTACCCCCAATTCCCTCATGTTGTCCTTATCAGAAATAGCTCTAATAAATGAGTAGGGACATGAGAGGCTCTAGACTGAGCCCTGTCACCTGTGTCAGTAGTTCTGCCCAGTCCCTGTGCTACCAGCTTACAGCTACTTGATATGGCACATCAAGAGCACAGGTCCAAGACATGGGAGCATCACTGGACTCCATAGCCTAGTCTCTTTCCTCCAGAGTCTATAATATAGACCAAGCGGATATGCATCTATTACTAGAAGGAAGGGTAAGGCCCCTGCTTGGGTGGTGAGCTCTGCACCTGAGCCATTTCTGGTCCTCTGGCATTTCTGTCCTGGTCATGTGTGTGTGCTGACTGTCTTCCCTGGCATGTGTTGCTCAGGATGTCTGTATAGAACATGCCAGAACTTGCTGTGCTGTTCTTTTCTTCACTGGGGATGTTCCCACAAACACCTACAAAAAAAAAAAAAAGCCAAGAAGTCAACGTTTGGAGAGGCTGGAAGATCGGTAGCATCCTATATGAGACACAGCCTTTTCCTTGAGTGACAGAAAGAACTTTTATAGTTGCAGAGGATGCTATGAATTCAGCATTTCATGGAGAACATTGCATCTAGAGTAGAGAAAGGGAAGGTTCTAGATGTGATCAGAAAAGTAAAAAGAAGTCACTTGTGTGACCCAGTTATGAAAACATGGGAGCAGGGATAAGGAAGAGTGTCAGTTCTTCTGTGTGAAGCTCCTGTTGTTTGTATGATTCGGATGGGGGAGGAGAAGAAAGGAGATAAAGGAAAAGAGATGAGATCGGAGAGGAGGAGAAGGGAGAGAGGGAAGGACGATGAGTTATTTCCATCTTCACAACAGGCTACTAGGAAACTGTCATCTCAGTTTACTTAGAATCAGATTAATTAATTAATTAATTAATTAATTAATTAATTAAATTGAAAGGATGAACTAGTTTGTCCCAAATCCCATGTTCAACATATGGGGCTTTTCTTAACCCTGACCTTTGGCAAAACTATGTGATACCAAGACCAACATGTAGTGTCCTTAGCACCAGGCTCTGGGCTCCTCTAAGGGAAGGCTGGCCATGAATTCCTGCTTCCTGAAATAGAGTAAATCAAAAATCATGAGATGTGGATCGGTAAGTCAACCCTGGAGTGGGGTGATTAACATATCTGGCCTTTGATTTCTTTAGATCTAAAATATGTCAGTATCATAATATGTCAGGATTAGTGAAACGGATTATTCGTAGACTGAAGATTTTGTGTGTCTATATAAAGATGTGTGTATACATACATAAGTATATTCTCACACACATGTAGATTGATACCTATACCAGCAATTGTATTTACTGTTCATGTGCTAATATTAGTAGCTCATCAGATGTGTGTTGGAAAAAGGTGAGCAGAATGGAGCTTCGTGAGATCTGGAGGTGGGGGCACAAATGCAGACTGCTGCTGCGATACAGCTTACTGGCACCCAGGGACGTGCACAAGCTCACCTATCAGATCAGTTTGATTTAATAGATTTGATCTTGTGCTTTGCAAATCTAAGACTCTTTGGTATCGAGTGAGTGAGGAGGGTTCAGTCCGGTCTCTAAGGCCATGGTCCTGATCATTTTTCTCATAGTTCGCTGTCATTGTCCTTTGAGCAGTATTGCAAACATCTGTCTACTTTCCTCCATGCCCTCATGAGAACAGGAGATGGGACTTCAGCCATGAAAAGCCAGACTGCCCCTTGTACCAGAAGTATAAGCTAGGAGTCATGGTGGTTAGTTGTGATAAGCAGCTTGATGGAATCTATAATCAGCTAAGAGATGGATCAGGTCAGTGAGGGCATTTCCAGGCATGATTAACTGAGAGGCAAGCCTTTCCTCAGAGTGGGCAGCACCTTCTGACTTTGCAAGTAGCACATCTCACTTGCTGGATCATTTGTTGTTTCTGAATATCTATCCTCATTCTTGCAGTGTGAACGGAAGACCAGCAGCTTCCCAGGAATCTTCGAGGCTCTCAGTGCCACACGGGACAGCTGAGGCATCCAGCCTTGTGAATGAGGTACTTACTATCCCCAGCCCTTCCTTCTGTAATAAATATTCATTCTATTAATTCCATTCCTCTAGAAAACTCTGACCTTCGGCAGCTGACTACAACTCAGATAACAATAAGTGTTCATAGCTGCTCATATTATCTCCTGGCTCCTAATGTCCAGTCTAGAACACCTGCCTTAACAGATGACCATCACTAGATGTCTTTCCCCGGCAATGGATCAGCTCAGAAAAAACAGCAACTGTGGCAAAGTCATGTTCCCCACAAGGAACTGGGCCACCACATAAAGATAGCATATAACTCCTAGACAGAGAATGCACCCGTTGTCTAGAATTCTAATGCAAAACTGTAGTCAGAGTGCCTTAGATTTTAGATACCGATTTCTAACATCTTGGTCACTATAGTAGGCTGTCCTTGGACCAAATTGTGATTTGCCCATCTGGTTTATTTCCTGACAACATAGGAAGTGAACTAAATGCCCTCAAGGTGGAGAATGTGAAGGTTAATGCAAAGATTACTGACCTGCCTCAGAAAGAGGTGTCGGGGCTGTAACATCCTAGAGAGACAGTGATTCGAGGCCATCATGATAGGAGCTCTGGCATTGTGCATTGTGAAAGACCCTAGTGCCATTACCTGCTGTGAGGGCACTTGGTAACAGCGTGTGCAAGTGTGAGACTGGATTTCCAAGAGCAGGTGTGATGTCTGCATCTAGACATGAGCCTGAGTTTGCCGGCCACCTCACTAAGTAACACAATCACCAAGCCCAAAAGCACCATTGCTCCTTAGTAACAGGCTGAGGGGAAGACATCCAATGTGTGTCCTTAGTCACCAGACTCCCTCCATCCTCTCTATCAAGAACCCCACCAAAATGCCCCAAGTAAGCATCATATTGTTCTTCGGTTGATGCACTTGTTTCTTTGCTGTTGGTCTTTAAGTCAACAGATGAGGAAAACAACCTTGCCCAGCTAAGACTCTAGGAGTAGATCTGTTGCTACACAGTAAGAGTACTGTGCTTTCAGTACAGAAGCAGCCTGGGGACAGGCTCACCCCCCTCCCAGATGCCTACATAACTGCTCCACCTGAGCTCAGCTGTAGAAATCTTGGACTTGAGTGTCAATAAGGATTCGCTCTCTGAGGATGGCGGTGAGACGGGGAAAAACTGGGAGGAGAAGAGGGAAGAAGCTATGCGGCTGTGATGGGAAGTAAAGTACATAAATTACTTACTTGAAAAAAAAAAAAGAATTCCTTCCTTGTCATGCAAGGAGGGTGGGCAGAAACAGAAACACAATGCGTGTATCCAGCTGTACCTACTAAGGAGGCTGCTGGCTTTCGGGGAGACATGCAATCGTGGGACCGCGCTCTGCCCCTGCCATGGCAGAGCACCCTGATTCATGCCACTGTGCTGCCTGCTTACAAGCCACGGCCGTGCTTGCAGAGAGCTACGCAGCAAGCCTACATAGAGCTTTGTGTGCTGTGCTCTTGGTGATAACAGAGGAAACGATTCCGTCGCCAAATGTAAAATAAAACGAACCCTTTGGCTGAGAAATGATTAATTCTATGTCGTCAGGAGAATTCTGGATCATTCTAACAGCCATATTGAATGTGAAGCCCTCCAGGCTGATGTGATTCAAGGCTAGTATCTTTCCTCCTGGAGAAAGAGAGAGAGAAAAAAGCCTCAATAGCCCCAGCAAGGATATAAGAACGATAGCAACTTAAAACATCTCAGACAATTTAACTTGGGGTGTACCTGGTTTGATCTCTTTAGCTCTTTCTGCTGGTCCCCCAGGTATAAGGGAAGATATGAAAATGCCGGGCTTGGCTTGGCTTGCATCTTCTCCCTCCTTAATGACAAAACCTGTAATCAAGATGGCATTTAAGGATTAGATGAGAATGGCTTTGTAGCTTACACAGCTACCAAGTTCTGATAACTTCACCTTAGTGGGATGCCAAGGGAAAGCAGACTGTTCCTTCTAACACCCTCAGCTAAGGCTGGAAATGCAGCCCACCAACACAAGATGGCTCTGTGACAGAAGTTGGGGTTGCCCATCCCCATCTGTGTGTTGTATGTGTTTTACATGTGTGCAGGTTCACATGCATGTGTGTGCACATGCATGTAGAGCACAGAGTTGGATGTCTTCCTTGATTCCTCTCTACTTCATTACTTTACACACTACTTCTTATCCATTTATGGGTGTTTTATTTGCATGTGTGTCTCTGTACCATATGTGTAATGCCTGTGGAGGCCAGAAGAAGGTACCAGATCCCCTGAGACTGGAGTTATGGTTGTGAGGCCTCACATGGCCTTCAGCCCTTCCACTTGATTTATTGACACAGTCTCTCAATGAGTACACAGCCCACTGATCCAGCCTGACTGCCAGCTCGCTGCTGGAATCCCTGTCTCAGCTTCCGGAGTGCCAGGATTACAGGCCAACACCACATACATCCAACTATTTTATGTGGATACTAGGGATCCAAGCTCTGGCTTCACATTTGTATGACAAGATTTTTATCAATTGAGCCATCTCTCCAGTCCTAGAGAAGATGGTTTCTAACCAAATACTGTCTCCATATCTTTTTTTTTAACATGGTTTAAGTATTTTGAATTGTAATTAATAATTGAAGATGGGAAAGATTGCCTACTTTTCTATATTACCAAGAGCCTACTTATACTGGAGAAAGGTTGGTACAAGATGTGTGTGTGTGTGTGTGTGTGTGTGTGTGTGTGTGTGATCTTGTGCTTAGATGCACCCTGAAACACATCAGTGCCTACAAAGAATCCTTTGTCCCAAAAGTCTTAGTGGGTTTTTTTTTTTTTTTGATGCATTAAAAGAAAGGAAAAAATGGAAAGAATTGTTGAAAACTGCAAGATGGGAGCGATGTGTGCGGGTTGGGAGAGTGGAAAAATCGGAGAGAAGAATGGTGGCCATTCTCCCTCGGCTGCACAGAGCAGCCCCCCCCCCCCTTAGGAAGCCCTCTTACCAAAGCCATGGAGTGGATCCCGCTTCAGCATCACACACACCATGTCTTGGTTGGGCTCTTCCATAAAGCCTTTCCTCTTGCTATTCTGTGACCCTGGGGCAGAGTCGAAGCAGCAGGCCTGGCTTCTCCTGCCCAAGCAGTTGGAACCTAACAAAAATGCACATGCAGAGAATTGAGAACCTGGGAACTGAGCACATATTCCAGTGGACCACAACAGGGCCACTGTTAGTCAAGATTTGACTGTAAGAGCAGAGACCGTGGCAGAGTAGTCAGTGATGTCCATTTTCTGTGTGATTTGCCACAAATGTCCCCTCACCCCACCCCTGGTGCTAGATATGGTGCCAAGTCCTACTTGGGCGTGGCAGGGATAGCCTGACATGGTTCCTCCCACTGGCAGAGAGCCAGCAGGGCATGGGCCTTCAGTGCCGATGGTTGCTGCGAGCATAAAGGTGTATGTGTGTGTGTGTGTGTGTGTGTGTGTACACATACACACATTACTTTATGTTCCTCCTTCAGAGGATCGTCCTCTCTGAAGGTTAATGACTCCATGATAATCAGAGACAGCATGAATCATGGAGGTAAGACTGTAACTAATGTCTCAGCAAAATGGTAAATACTGAGAGCTTCGGGCAGTCTTTAAGGCTGTGGGAAATAACTCTAAAACCATGAGTTCAAAACTTTATCATTTCTCAACTATGCAAAATTTAAGAATGCAATATGAATCGTATAAGGAGCTTCACAGATCCAAAAGAACAGAGGCAGCTGCACTTTGACCCAGCATGTCAGAAAGATACAAAGGAAGGAGATAAAGAGATTTAAAGAGTGGTAATTTCCAGGCAGGATCCCACCCACCTACTTTTTTTGTTTATGCTTACAAAGGCAGGCAGATTCCTGAGTTGAAGGTCAGCCTGGGAGTTAGGTCCAGGCCCAGGAGGACTAGGAATGGTAATTTCAGGGCAGTTTATCATCTGTGCTTAACCAAAACAGGCAGATCTCTGAATTCTTTGACAATTTAAAAAAAAATGTGTTTGCTGTCTCTAAGAATCAAGGGGCTTGGGCCTTAGGATGCTGATTCGTGGATAATCAAAAGGGAACCTGCGGTAATAACTCAATTGATATGTAAATGAAAGACCAGGCTTTTGATCTGCAAGAGATGAGTTATGCAGAGAGTTTTTAGAACCACAAGACAAAGCTGTCTTGAGAAAGAGCAATTTGAAAAGCTGTCTGGAGCAGAATATAGGTAATCGTCTTGAAATCCACAATTAAACTTGAAGTTATTTGTTTGAGCACTCCCAGATAAGCATTCTCTCAGGAATGACTCTCCAAGCTGAGACTGGTCCTTGGAAAGATGGAATCTAGGCAAGTGTCCAACCCCTGAGTTAAACCTCCAGCACTTGTTATTTTTTCGATGTGATCTCTCAGTGCTGCTCAGACTGACATCCAACTTACTGTGAATCCAACACTGGCTTCAGACTCGTGACAGCACCTCTGCATTCAGGGCACATGTGTGACCACGTTCACCTAACTTCTTTTTTCCTGTTCTGGCCTTGAGACAAGATGGAGGGTAAGTGGGGGCTGTACTTCCTGCCAGCGACAACTGAAAATAAAGTGCAGAGGTGCGACAAGAGTCTCCCCAGTTTGGGTCTCACAATGGCTTGGATTTTGAATGTCTCCAAAAGACCACGGGTTGAGAGCTTTATGACCACTGTGTGTTGCTACTGGATATAGTGCAACCTTTGGGAGGGGCGGGCCTTAAAGCTCTATTGAGATTGAGTCATCGCATGTGTGGTCTTAAAGGGGATATTCAAGAGCAGTCTCTTTGTCGCTCTGTTTTTCTGCTTCCTGACTCTCATGAGTGAACAGGCCTTGTCATCATCCATCCTACTTTGAGAAACTCTGCCACCACAAGCCCAAAGCAACAGGGCCCAACAGCCAGGAATTATGAGTAAAAATAAGCCTTTCCTCTCTTTTGTTTTTTTTTGTTTTTTGTTTTTTTTTTTGTTTTTTGTTTTTGTTTTTTTTTTGTTTTTGTTTTTGTTTTAAGACAGGGTCATACTATGTAGCCCTGGTTAGAACTTGATGTGTAAACCAGGCTTGCCTTGAACTCACAGATTCTCCTGCCTCTGCCTTCCCATCTTTCCTCTTTTTAAATTGACTCATCTCAGAATTTTTTTTCTAATAATGAAAAGTTAAGGGGAGTATCTACTAGTCACCAACGTACAGGAGTTGACAACCCAGCCTGTGGGTCCTGGAGCATTTAGAGACCCAAAGCAGAACCCTAAAGTTGTTTCTAGAAAGTTGGAGTCCAGGGCTGGAGAGATGGCTCAGCTATTAAGGGCACTGATTGCTCTTCCAGAGGTCCTGAGTTCAATTCCCAGCAACCACATGGAGGCTCACAACCATCCGTAGTAAGATCTGATGCCCTCTTCTGGTGTGTCTGTAGACAGCTACAGTGTACTTACACATAATAGTAAATAAATCTTTTTTAAAAAAGAGAAAGAAAGAAAGAAAGAAAGAAAGAAAGAAAGAAAGAAAGAAAGAAAGAAGGAAGGAAGGAAGGAAGGAAAGAAAGAAAGAAAGAAAGAAAGAAAGAAAGAAAGAAAGAAAGAAAGAAAGAAAGAAAGAAAGAAAGCTGGAGTCCTGGGATAGGACACAATTTCTATCATAGTTCCACTTCCAGTGAGAAAATCCCCCACTAGTGACCAACCATCATGATCAATCCACATCTTCCCTCCCCAGGGGCCATGTCTGAGCCTAGAGGACAGACAGTTTAATTAGCAGTAGGGACGTGTGGCACACCTGGCTTCCCAGCTCAGCATCCTTTAAGTGTTCATGCTTTCCTTAGCTATAGAACCTCTGTCTTGTTTGTTGACTGGGACCTGGTGGAGCAAACCACGCTGCTCTCCGTGTGCATGCTCTCTGGGGAGCATGGGGAGATACAATGAGCCCATGAGAAGCAACAGAACTGCTACTCCTCAGACTGGACCAGATCTTGGGAACCCACCTCCCCAAAACTATCACCTTCCATATTCAGGGGCCACGCAAGGCCAGATGTTGCCTATGAGAGGGCTTCTCAAATCCAAGACGTTGTAAGAATAATTTTTAAAATGACGTGATTGTGAACTTTCTTTGGAAAACAATCTGAAGCAGTTTGCAAAGAAGCGACATGTGCGAGACTCCCTTCCGTGCACCTGCCAGGGTTCGGTCCGCACCTGCACACGCGCTGTGACCAGCTGTCCCGAAGAGAGTATGAGTTGGCTTCTGGTTCAACCCAATGCTGTTCGGCTGCTCTCCGTCAGGGTACGGGCTGAGGGGAGAAATGAAAGGGTAAGATGGGTGCTCCTGGGACGAACTTCTCAGCCATTTGTTCCTGTGACCTGGAGAAGGCAGATTTGTGGCCGGAAATTCAGCAGGTCCCTAGACCAACTTCCCCACAGGCTGGTCTAGTAAGGAGGACAACAGAAGCAGTGACGGCCTTAGTCTCTGTCCCAGAGGGCTCATTAGAGTCACCCAGACATCACATGAATCTCCACTGTCAACCTTAGTTTGCATATGCAGCTGCTCCGGAACCCCATTTCCTCAGACATAATCCCAGGCTCCTGAAGGTCTCCCGGCCCAAGCTGGACAGAGCCACGCTGGCTCGCCCGATGTTTTACTGTTTGCTCTTGTTTTCAGCAGCTAAAAGTGTCTAGAAGGGCCAGGCAACCCCACATCTGTTGCATCCCTTGAGGACTGCATACTCAGCCATCTGCCAGTACAGATGAGTTGGATGCCCCCCGCCCTCACACACACACCTTGACACACAGGGCGTTTTTGTGCAGGCATTCAGCTGGCTATATGTGCAGTGACATGGTTTGGATGTACTTTATCCCCACAAGGGCTCAAGTTCAACTGTTGAAAGTCTGGTCCTGTGAAGGTGATATTGGGAGGTGGTTGGGTTTTTAAGAAGAGTGATTTAGTGGGGTATGATTAGGTCACTGGGGACTCGCTCTTTGGAAGGTATTTATTCGCTCCTATGGGACCCCAGTTAGTTCTCTGAGATAGTTCTGAAAGAGCAAGACTGGCCTGGCCTCCTGGCCTGGCTTTCCACTGAGCCTCTCTAACATCCGTCTCTACAAAGACATCTGCCGTGAGATAAGCAGCCAGGGCTGGGAGGAGAGTGGACGGTGCCGCAGACCCAGAACTGTGCTGCTCGGATTCTCGGTTTCCAACAGTGTGAGCTTTCTAAACCCTTCTCTCCTTTAAGGCACCCAGCCTCGATATCATTTATATAACAAGAGAAAACAGACTCCAGTATGATATTCTGGTAAGCAAAGCTTGTTCTAGATAGTAGACTGGCAATGAATCAAGGGATGCAGGGTCCCCTCAAAAACACACCCAGAAAGAAGTAGAGTACAGAAGGTCAGAACAGTGTGATGGTTTGCATATGCTGAGCCCAGAGTGGCACTATTAGTCTTGTTGGAATAGGTTTGTCACTGTGAGGGTGGGCTTTAAAACCCTCAGCCTAGCTTCCCTGGAAGCCAGTATTCTGCTAGCAGCCTTCAGATGAAGATGTAGAACTCTCAGCTCTGCCCGCACCATGCCTGCCTAGCCACTGCCATGTTTCTGCCTTGATGATAATAGACTGAACCTCTGAACCTGTAAGCCAGACCCAATTAAATGTTGTCTTTTATAAGACTTTGCCTTGATCATGGTGTCTGTTCACAGCAGTAAAACCCTAACTAAGACAAACAGACACCAATATATGGGTACTCAGAACTTGGAAACAGCCAGCAGGAGGCCTCCCGCACAGCCAACCTCCAAAGCAGTGCTATTTAGCCTGTCCCCAACATCCTTACCACACTGGTCACACACCTGGATGGCAGCAGGGGATACCAGTACAGGCAGCTGCCCATGGACCCTCTCGGGGTCCCCAGGTTTGGGAGGCAGAGCTTGTTTTGAGAGCAGAGGCAGACCAAAGCAACTCTTTCCAAGCTGATGGGCCTCATTCTGTATATATTTCCCCTTGCATCTGGCCTTGCAGCAAATGCAACCCAATTTGACTAAAACCCACAAGGGGTCAGCCCTGAACCAGCAAGGAACAAAGGGTGCATGAGTCAGAGATGGGCCAGCCCTTTGGGAGTTTGGGGGGACATCAGCCTTCCAAGACCAAGTGCTCTGGGAGATACATTGATAGTCGAACAAGCTCAAGAGAAGGAAGAATCCCAGCACCCAAGGAGAACCAGAGAGAGGCTTGGGGATGCAGTGTCTCTCGGTGCTGTTTGAAGAACAGCAGGGACTTGCTTATCTGCGGATCATGTGATCTGTACCACACAAGGAACTGTCTCTCAATTGTTCAAAATCCACCAAAACTTACTATTGGTCTCAGAAGGACAATGGTATATGAGTCAATTATTATATGAGGAGTCACCCTGGCAGACAGTAGGTAGATAGTGGGTGCTAAGGACTGGGTAACCGGCTAGGCTCAGGTGGGAGGGAGTGCAGACCAAGGTGGTTTCTACCTGGGCAGATGAGGAGCCCCACGAAGGGTGGTGAGGACCAACAACAATGCAAAAAATGTATCCAATAACAGGGTCCTCCGGAAGTGCCATGCCCAGTTTTCTAAGGAACCATGAGACTGATTTCCAGAGTGGTTGTACCAGCCTGCAACCCCACCAGCAGTGGAGGAGTGTTCCTCTTTCTCCATATCCTTGCCAACACCTGCTGTCTCCTGAGTTTTTAATCTTAGCCATTCTGACTGGTGTGAGGTGAAATCCCAGGGTTGTTTTGATTTGCATTTCCCTAATGACTAATGATGTTGAACATTTCTTAAGGTGTTTCTCAGCCATTCGAACTTCTTCAGGAAAAAATTCTTTGTTTAGCTCTGTACCCCATTCTTAATAGGGTTATTTGGCTCTCTGGAGTCTAACTTCTCCTGGGCATATACCCAGAGGAGTTCCCCGCATGCAATAAGAACACATGCTTTACTATGTTCATAGCAGCCTTATCTATAATAGCCAGAAGCTGGAAAGAACCCAGATGTCCCTCAACGGAGAAATGGATACAGAAAAATGTGGTCTATTTACACAATGGAATACTACTCATCATTTAAAAACAATGAATTCAGCTGGGCATGGTGGCGCACGCCTGTAATCCCAGCACTTGGGAGGCAGAGGCAGGCGGATTTCTGAGTTTGAGGCCAGCCTGGTCTACAGAGTGAGTTCCAGGACAGCCAGGACTACACAGAGAAACCCTGTCTCGAAAAAACAAAACAAAACAAACAAACAAACAAAAAAAACAATGAATTCATAAAATTTTTAGGCAAATGGTTGGAACTGGAAAATATCATCCTAAGTGAGGTAACCCAATCACAAAAGAACACACATGGAATGCAGTCACTGATAAGTGGATATTAGCCCAGAAGCTCTGAATACCCAAGACACAATTAACATATCAAATGATTCCCAAGAAGAAGGAAGGAGAGGGCCCTGTTCCTGGAAAGGCTTGATGCAGCAATGTAGGGGATTACCAGGACAGAGAAGTGGGAGGGGGTTGATTGGTGAATGGGCAGAGGGAAGAGGGCTTATGGGACTTATGGGGAGGGGGGAACTAGGAAAGGGGAAATCATTTGGAATGTAAGCAAAGAATGTAGAAAATAAAAAATAAAATAAAATAAAAATAAAACACTATGTGTGTGGTGGTGGTGGGGGAATGTATCCAAAGCCACTGCCTTACAAACAACAAAGTAAAAAGCATAAAATGGTTATGCTGATACATTTTATGCCTTGTGTATTTTACCTCAAGAGTGGGTTTTTTTTTTTCTCTTAAAATGCCAGCCTTTCAAAATTCATTTACTGAAAACTTCCACATTCTGGTTTCAGAGCCGAGGATACAACTGGCACATTGCTATTCTTGGGAGTCTCGGAGCTCAGAGCAGACGGGGGAGCATGTGCTTGTTGGGCTGGGCACACACAGGGAGAGGCTGTCCTAAATAGAGCCAGTGCAGCAGCGGAGGACCCGGCCCTTTGCCAGGCAGCCAGGAAGAGGTTTCAGAGGAGTGACCAGAGGCAAGAGGCCCGCATCTCTGTACTCAGCTCTGCATCAACAACTCCTATGAATGGCACTAGTGGTGAGGGTCCCCTTAGGGTCAATGCCACAGGCTGCCTGCCACTCTATCCTGCATGCCTCAAACACCAAGCCATTGGCAAGACCCGCTCTTTCCCCCATGATCTTGCCTGCCATTTCTGCCTACCCATGAGCACCAGGAGGCATGGACCATGTCTGTGCTGCAAATGCCAAATCCATAGCACCCACCCAGGACAGGCATGTAGTAGATGCTGAAGAAACTACTCCAGTTGGACTGACAGAACAAGGGACAATGTACTCCTAAGGACCTGCTTCTACCTAAATCGCATACCTTAAAGTTTCCAGCATTTCCCAGAATCACATCACCAGGCAGTAGCCAAGCTTCCAGTAGGTGAACCTTTTTGGAAGACAATCTATATCCAAACATGAACGGAGGCTTTAGAGGAAGGAGATAGTGGAACCCACTTCCACCCTCTCGCTATCCTATCTCCCTCACCCACCAGAAATGAATAGGCGTCTTTCACCACACACTCCTGCCATGACATGCAACTGGTCCAGTAGGGTCAGCTGACTATGGACTGAAACTGTGAGCCAGTATTGACCTTACCTCTTTTAAGTTTATTAACAAAGACCTGAAGGATTTTGTTATAGCAACAGAGAGCCAGCACTCTGGTCTTCTTCTGCATTTTCTGTTTTTCTTTACATTTTAATTATATATTTATATATATGAATATGTGACCATGGGTAAACAATGGCCACAAATCTGACACTCACATACCGAGATGAGGCCCATTTCTATTCCCTTCGAATCAGTACGAACCCAGAAATAATGGCAGAAGTGAGGACATGCTGTCTCTGGAACATGCGGTACGACCACTGGCAAGCTCTTCCAGGTCCTCAGAGCTCAGAGCAGCGGTGCAGACCCTCCCTGGAGCCACTGTGTGGAAAGGGCCTGAGGCTGCCGAGGAGGCTGAGGGCCCAGCCACCCCCACACAGGGGGCGCTCTCCCATGACCATCATGCCCTCGATAGCACACAAAGCGGAGATCTGCCTCCTTTCCTAACCCACGCAGCTGTGAAGCAGGATAATCGGATGGCCGCCAGCCTGCACCGCTGTTCTTGTCATGGAGACTCAGAATGCCGTTTGCTTCCTCCATATTGATTGACGTTTGCACTGCATAGGGAGGTGCGTTTGCATCGGCAGAATTGGGCAATAATTCCTAAGCATTACTTTAAGGTGTCTGCGTATATGCGTGTATTTCAGTTCAAATGAATCATCCGTTCCCTCCTGCTGAAACAGATGTATAACTCATTTCCCCCCAAAGAGGATCCTGCCACCCCCTCCGCAGTAGGCAGCCTGGAAATCTGTGCTATTTATGTAATTGACTCGTAAGCGTGATCCAAGTTCTAGGCTATTTTTAAATGTATGGATCATTGTTTTACAATGGAACGCCACATTAGGAGCTCTCTGCATTCACGTTTGAATTTGACTGACAAGCCATGGGTCTGGAGAGTAACAGCGGCAGGTCAGGGTGACAAGTATGATCTCTAGGACAGGCTGCTGGGTTCCTAGGTCTTGAGGTTCCCCTTCTGGAAAGTGGGATAAAAAGAATACAAACAACTTCACAGTGTTGTATGGGTTAAGTCAGCTGGGGAGCAGATGCCCAGAGCAGTACCTGGCTTATGATAGCCCATGACTTATGATAGCCCATGGCTTATGATAGCCCATGGCTTATGATAGCCCATGACTTACGATAGCCCATGACTTATGATAGCCCATGGCTTATGATAGCCCATGGCTTATGATAGCCCATGACTTATGATAGCCCATGACTTATGATAGCCCATGGCTTATGATAGCCCATGGCTTATGATAGCCCATGGTTTATGATAGCCCATGGTTTATGATAGCCCATGGCTTATGATAGCCCATGGCTTATGATAGCCCATGGCTTATGATAGCCCAGCGGTGGTTACTGGCATTTGCTAATTTTGCCTTCTTCAGAATCCTGTCACAGCCTAGTTTTCTCTCTACCAGAAGGTCTGAACAGAAGGAAATGGAGTAACATCTGACCCTGTGGCAGTCAACTTAAGCAGAGTGGTCCACAGTCCATCTCTGGATCACTCTAATAGCAATCCAGTGAACATGCATGTTCTTAGGCGTTAAAGCTCACAGACTTTAAAGCTTCAGGTACAGATGGGTCCAAAGCACCACACGCCTGGTGGTGTGGGCTCTGAAGAAAGATGAAGCCTACCTGCTTCTGAGTCCCTCCATCCTGGACTCCTTGCTCCCTTGTATGTTCTCCATGGGTGGGCCCAGTTGGCTTCCTGTGGCGTTCTGCAACCTGGGTACACACAACTCATTTTCCGAGCAGGACATTTTCTGACTCCACGTGAGAGGGTTGGCCTGTGTCTGGTGTGCAGAATTCAGGCTGGCTATTTGTGCAAACTTATCCTGACCTGAATTGGGGGAAAAAGACAGACATGCACACGAGATTACACCGGCTTCGCTCACTGCTCTTGATACAGCAACACACTCCTGATCATGACTCGTCTCTCCCAGCTCTTTTTCTGTACTGAGAGACTTAAAAACTGCCCACTTCTCCCCCTAACTTGGGGAGTTCTTGTGCCCAGCCCAGAAAATGCAAATTCTTCTAGTAAGTACTTGCTAATGAAAGATGCTTCAGAAGCCTGGGAAGAGAGATGAAATGGTCCCTGAGCTCATAGACTGGGAGCCAGGAACCAGTTCTAGCTTGTGCTACTCAAAGCTCCAGCAGGGCCTAGACAAAATTAGCCGTCACACCCCATTCTGCATTTACCCTCACAGGCCTGCCTTTGCAAACAGTCCTGTAACAAAGCACCAGGCATCCCAGATCAGCCTCTTCCCTGTGCAATATAATCATTGATATCAACACAACTAACTTTGCCCCAGAAGTAAGAGTCTCCTGCCAGATTTTATAAGCACACATTAGAAGTGCAGGCACTCAGCTCCAATCCTTTCTCCCTTCTCAAAAGGCTTAAGAAACGATACTGGCAACCGGGCGTGGTGGCGCACGCCTTTAATCCCAGCACTTGGGAGGCAGAGGCAGAGGCAGGCGGATTTCTGAGTTCGAGGCCAGCCTGGTCTACAGAGTGAGTTCCAGGACAGTCAGAGCTATACAGAGAAACCCTGTCTCGAAAAAAACAAAACAAAAAAAAAAAAAGAAGAAGAAGAAAAAAAGAAAGAAATGATACTGGCAAGACACTGGAAATGAGGCTGTGGTCATGAGGGCTACCATACTCCACTATTTGTATAACCTACAAAACTGAGAGGTCACTAAAAGATCTCTTAGGTTAACAAGGCCTTGTTCAAAGCTGCATCTTTTTGTTGCCAAGGATGTCCCAGAGACACTGGCATGCTGAGAGGGCAGTGTTTGTCTACTGGCACTGTCCACTGAGCAATTCACAATATAACCGTGATGTCAGTAATGTGGCTGACAAACATCTGATTTAGTCTGGATGTGGAGGGCTCAAGCCGAGGTTAGTTACAGCATCCCAAACACCCAAGGGACTTCCTGTGCTAAGGGGAAAGCCACTAGGGTGAGACCCTGTAAGCATAGGCTCAGAGAAGGGCCAAGCACACTCCAAAGCCCAAGACCCACCCACAAAAAGGGCTGATAAAAGACTTCGAGCCCACTAGGTCATGAGGACAGATGCTGCCCGACTCCATCCTGGAACTGTGCACTCAGGAGCTGGTGGGTTTTATTTCTCCCCAGGGATCCAAATAGAACTATGAAGTAAAGTGCCTGTTGAGACAATGTGCGGAAGGATGACTAAGAGACATTTGGAAGATGTTCAGCTTTTCACCCATCGAAGAAGCAAAACAGAGGCACAGTGCGAGAGCAGTGTGGCTGTCGAATGAGCACAGGGAACGCAACGGCATCTGCTATTCAAGAATGAGGAAAAACAATAATGAAATCAGAATGGCGGAGGGCTCCGGTATTCCACAACGACTCTCAAGAGATACAGTAAGGCTTTAAAAAGACCCCGGCTGGGTGCCCAAAGTCATACTTCTAAAGTTAAGGAGTGACATGGAAGCCACAAAAATATTTTTCTAATGATGTTTATCACAGTTGCATTTGCAATATTGAAAAAATATATCAAAAGGAAATGATTAATTTTATTTCCATATAAATCATCCATCCATCCAACCACCCATCCATCAAAGAAACAGGTATTAAAGGCAAACCCAATAGCATATGCCTATAATCTACCTGGAAAGCTGTGGCTGGAAGATCCTGAGTTTAAAGCCACTTTGACTACACAGCAAGATTGTCTCTAAATTAATTAGCTGATTAGTGAATAAACAAAATAAGAAGCATACATATACCACTTTTTTTGTTTTTTTTTTTTTCTAGACAGGGTTTCTCTGTGTATCCCTGGCTGTCCTGGAACTCACTTTGTAGACAAGGCTGGCCTCGAACTCAGAAATCCGCTGCCTCTGCCTCCCAAGTGCTGGGATTACAGGTGTGCGCCACCACCGCCTGGCTCAGATACCACTTCTTATTTGTCACACTTCTGTTCCATACCAGAGCTGGGAAGGCTGTGAGATACAGTCCCTACCTTCAAGAAATTCCTCATCCATTACAGATGTATACACAACTGAAGACAGCGGATGTCACAGGTGAAAGGACAGAGGTCTGCAAAAGGAGGCAGTGATCCCCTCCACCTGGGAAGGGATCAGCTGGGAACAGCCAACTGGAGAAGGCCTCAAGTTGGAGGTTACCTTTAACTTACTCTAGAAGAAGCAGACTCTCTTGGTAGTCTGATCCTAGAGGAGTTGGGTAAAGCATCGCTGTGGAAGCCACTGTATTAGCTACTTTTCTCTTTGATGCACTTAAATGCCAGACTGAATCATCTTAAGGTAGAAAAGTTTTACTTTGATTTATAGTTCAAGGGAGAGTCCGTCACGGTGGGGAAGGCACAACGGCAGAAGCATGAGGCTGTCCATCACATTGCTTCCACACGCAGAATGCAGAGAGCGATGAACACTGGTGCTCAGCTTGCTTTCTCCTCTTCTATCCAGGACTGCGGCCCATAGAAACTGCGCCACCCAAAGTTAAAGTGGGTCTTCCCACCTCAGTTTACCTAGTCTAGATAAAATCCATCATGACTATGCCTGGAGGTTTGTCACCTAGGCATTTCACAATCCTGTCAAGTTGATGGCCAGTATTAACCATCACAGCCACTAAACACCAAGACACAGAATTCTGGGACATGGCTTTTAGAGGACATCGGCCTGGCATACAAGACAGCCGGGAAACAAAGAGAGGCATTAGGACAAGAAAGAAGCCAATGCTGGAGCCAGCCTGGGAAGAGTCCCCTCAGAACTTGGGGCGTGTCTCTGCTGACAGTGTGGAACTGTGAACAAGCTACAGCAGGGCGAACAGGACTGGATCAGACCTCTTGAAAGACTCCTCCAAAGGCTGAAAGGCCAGTCAACAGGGTCTAGCCAGACACCTGTCAGACAGCACATGGTGACAGGTGGAGTAGGAAGGGAAGGTATGGTCTAGATTCCCTGTTTCCTGTAGGGTGTGATCGATGGTCCTATTTGAACAAGCTGAAGATCATGTCAGAGGGAAGATGGAAGAGATCTACTGTGGAAATGAGTCTGGGAACAGGTAGAGGTTGTCAGCTCTCCACTCCAGGCAGCATTGAAACTGATGTCTGGCATCTGGGGAGATGTCTCAGTCTTGCAAGAGCCAGGACATGAGTTTGAGCCTCAGAATTGGCAGAGAAAAGTCAGGCACAGAGGTGCATGCTTTTGATCCCAGTGCTGGGGCATGGGTGGAGGAGACAGACCGATCCCTGGGACTCCCTGGCCTGATAACATTATCCAATCCGCAGCCTCAGCTTGCCTGTTGAAGATCCTATCTCAAAAGGCACGGTAGACAGCTACTGAGGACAGACCCCCAAGCTTGTCCGCTGGCTTCCATATATGTGTACACACATGTGCACACATGCTCACATGTGCACGCGCACACATGCACACACATGCACAGGGGTAGGGGTGGATATGGTATCTGCAGAAAGTTTCTCACAGAGATTCTTAAAAGGTAAAGGGGAATTGTTTAAGTGGGTCTTTTTAAGGTAAATGAAATGTTAGAGCCCTGATAACTCCTGAGATGGCGGAGTTTGATGTTTGAAAAAACAGTGTATTAAGAGCAAAGCAGGCCTGAAGGACGAATTTCATAAGTGAGCTCAGAATGTCTGTATAAACCTTTTACGGTTGCTGAAACCAGGCAATAGGAACAATATTGTCAGTGTTTACACACAGTATCTCAGCAACAGCAGGTACAGCAGGTAGAATTAATTTGCATTTATCATCTCTCGATCCCTGGAACTCTTCTGAAACCAGCAACTGTGTTTCAGGGACATCGTCACAGGTTTGTGCTGTTGTAGACCATGAGTTACTTTTACTCCCTGTGTTTGGTTCTGTTTCTGAAAGCTCTGATCCTGCTCTCCGATTCATTCAGGCCATGGACTGGCCCCTAAACCTTTGTGTATATCGGCTGTCACAGAAACCAGTCCCACAGTGGAAGCCACTGTCACCATTGCCACAGTACACGGAACATCGGGCAGTGAGCTAGAAACATGACATGCTGCCCACTGGTGCACAGCACGGACCTGAGAGGCTCAGTGTGCCCTAATGGTGACACCAACATTCAGAGAGGGGATGTGAGTGCCCAAAGCCACAGAGCCAGGAAGTGGCACTCAGCTGGACCTAAGGGACACTTGAGGATTCTTCATTAGCCAGGGCCTCTCTGCCTTGTACTCTGGTTGAAGTCACTTGGGTTCTTTTGCACACAGATTCTGGTTCAATAGGTATGGGGGAGGGGTCCTGAGATTCCACATCCTTAGCAGCTTAGGGCTTCTCAGTGCATCACTGCAGCTAACTGTTCCCTTTTATAAACAGAAGAGATACACTTAAGAAGTCAAGAACAAGCAGAAGGAGGTCAGCACTCAGACGTCAGGCATTCGAGGCTCCTCTAGAAAAATGGTGAAGGGCAGAAGCAGGAAAGCAGAAGTACTCTGGGCTCTGGGAGCCCCAGAATCAAGCAGCTGATACACAGTTTCATTTCTCCACAGCCTGGTGCCCCTCACAGTAATGCTGGTTCTAGCCTCATAGGCTGACTCAACTACTGGAATCTGAGAGAACAATGCCTATGTTGTGGTCATATATGAGATTTTCATGTGTGTGTGTGTGTGTGTGTGTGTGTGTGTGTGTGTATGGGAATTTAGGTAGGTGTTTTTCCTGCATGTCTGTCTGTCTACCACTTGCATATCTGGTGCCCACTGAGTCCAGACGAGGGCTTGGGATCCCCTGGAACGAGAGTCACAGACTGTTATAAGGTGCCAAATGGACGCTGGACATCAAATCCACGTCCTTGATGGAGCAGCCAATGCTCTCAACCACTGAGTTACCTCTCCAGACCCGAATCTCTCCAGGCCTGAAATGAGGTCATTTTTGAAGAGATTACCACGAGGAAAAGGAGGAAGAGAAGTAGCTAGTGGCCCCAGAGTCAATGAACACTAACTAGTGTCCTGTAGCCATTAACCATTTCTTAATTACATCAGTAATGCAAGCTCACTGGTAAAGTTTAATACTGAGAAATATTAAGAAAATAGCCGTGCTCACACGTATAAATTCCTTAAGGTATTAAGGTTTGGGTTTTATTTGTTTCTATATTTTCTCTAGTTTCTCTAGCATGAAAATATTAACTGCATGAATATACATAAGCTATCCATTCAAATTTAAAAATAAATCACCAAAACCTAAATAAAATAAGATTTAATTTCTAGGTTCTCCTGCTACCATTTGGCTGCTCAAGACTGTGCCTGGCTGGCGCCCCGCCCCCTACTGAAGCAGGAGCTGTTCCCTTGCAGTGAGCACACAGGTCTCTGTCGCCTTCCTCTATCAGCACCGTGTCGTGGACAGCTCCACTCGCCATCCGCTCTCGTATTTATTACCTTAGGACAGATATCTGCAGTTAAATTGTGAGTTCAAAGGATATAAACCTCCTTACAGCTTCTGCAAAGTTAGATGGAGGGAGGGAGGGAATGGAGAGGGGGAAGAGAAGGGAGAAGAAGAGGGAGAGAGAGAGAGAGAGAGAGAGAGAGAGAGAGAGAGAGAGAGATTTCCAAATGCATTTTGAAATTGTATTAGTTTGTCCTAGTGTCATTTGCGGTTTTGTGAAAGAGCGAACCTGACCACTTGTGTGTTGCTAGCATAGTATATACTCACCAGTTAAAAGATGGGAAGGCCGCTCAGAGCCCATCTGTGCATTAAACCAATGCTGGGAGGAGCAGAGGCCCAGCAAGTATTTACAGGTCTTGGCTGAATCGGTGACAAAGGTGTACTTTTTCCCAGTGGTGCTGCTGGTGATGGTGAGCTTTTTTCTCTGGAGGGAGCAAGCGCAGGTTTAGAACCCTGACCATCTTTACCTATCCCTTGAAGTACACGTGTGTGAGCAGCAATAAAAGAGCAGCTCCCCAACTCGATAGCAGCACACTCTGGAAATGCAGGGTGGGGCAGGTGGTGTCAGACAGCAAAGGCTCAATTTCTTGTCTTAGACAACGGCTAAAGAAAATCCTTCTACTTATTCTTCATAAGTGAGAAATTTGTGAGACATATGTTCATCATGTAATTGCTGTTATCAAGGAGTGTGCTGGGCAGAAAGAACGTGAAACGAGTCAGGGAACACTGGGTCCTCACAAGTACATTGTAAAATGGCGGGCAAGCATTCCCATTGTTTTCACTGCACAAGCTCCAAGCTCCAAGCTTTTTGCTCTGATGGCACGGGGTGTCGGCAGAAAACAGGCGGGCAGCTGCACTGTAACAAGCAGGCAGAGAAGCTAAGCTGTATTCAGGACCAGCCACCAGCAAGGCAGCCAGGAAACTGACAGTACTGACCCCCATCCTTGTTGTGCCCCATTATAATACATTAGCATAGTGAGAGCTCCCCGGATGGAGAGACAGAACAAAAATATAGGAGTGTTCTGAGCAGCATGCAAAGTGGCACATGCGCACTGGAAGCCTCCTCCCTTGTCTGGAAAAAAGAAAAAGAAAAAGAAAACCCAGAAATGCTTCTCCACCAAATGCAACCTGCGTCTTTGTTCCTGACTCCTCTGCCTCTGGGAGGTCTGCCCTTCTCCTCTGCAATAAACTTTCACTTGTTTTTATTTCTGCCATAGCAAAGACAAAAGGCCCCACAAATGACACCCAGGCTACAATTATGCAGAGAACTTTGTGAGCATCTTGTCTTCGTGGCTGCAGAGTGAGGTGTCATGATCTTTAAACATGATCTAGAAATCCCAGAATCTAGGAGCAGCTCTAGAATCGTCAGAGTGCACTGTGTGCTGGGTGTAGCCGTGTGCTCCTTTAACCCCGGCACTCAGGAGGTCTTGGCAGGTGGATCTCTATTCCAACCAGAGCTGCATAATGAGACCCTGTCTCAATCGATTAATCAGTCAATCAAACAAAAAAATCTGATAACTATACTCAGATGAATTTGAAAAGGGGGAAACACACACACAGTCTGCATTTGTAGCACAGGAACTCACACTACGGTGAGCAAGTCTTTTCTTGTACAAACTGCACCCTTGACCTGTCCTACGCCATCCATACTAAAAGATCTGTTAAACTGCACTTCTATTCTCTCTTGATAAAGTATTGTAAAACGCTGTCATTCAAGGGAAAAAAATTAAAGGAAAGAATATGCCACCCACGATCTGAAATGAGAAGCCATGCAGGCTTTTTGCCAAGAAGTTATTTTATGAAGTGTTTTTTTCTGGCATTCACCTTACTTAAAAAGCATATCCTGTGGTTTTTAAAATTTGTATCTTTGGGGGCTTCTTTTCTTATTCTAAACAACATTCCCTTTCATGAGATAGCTTCTATTTGAAACTTGGTATTCTTTTGCTTAAAGAGGACCACTTATAGTCTTTTATAGTCTGTTCTGGAGCCTTTATCTCTAAAGATTAGAGGTAAGGCTGGAAAACACTACAGTTATCGGCACCATCAGGCTCCTTGTTCTGAAAGGGATGATTTTTGATTGAATAATCAAGGATGCATAGATGTTAAGGTGGCCAGGGACTGTAGTTTTTGAAAAAGGCATCCATATTCCCTTGGCTACTCCCCTGAGGGGTGAAGAGATGAAAGGGTGTGGCTGAAGCATCCTGGCTCCGGCTCCTGCTACAAGAACTGAGGCTTCCTGAGCTTATCTCTCAGTTCCTAGAGTTCTCAGAGCTCACTACTTGGGGCTTGCAGAAGCATGAAGAGTCATTTTCTCTGTAAGATGTTTATCTGGCCATGAGCATCTGGTGATATTATGTCACGTGACGACTTTACAGCATAACAGTCCATTCATGCCAAGGAGGAAATTGATCATCAGGGGATGGAAATTCTAATTAATCCTAATTAAATAGTTTCTTTGAGCTTATGAGCTTGATGACTTCCTGGATTTAATTTTTTTTAAAAAATTGTTGCCCAGGTAATGAAAAACAAATACTTGTAAAATGAAACTTATGTATGTATGTATAAAAATAAACTTAAGGGGTCTGTTGTACTTCATGGCCTCAAAATTTTCTATGTTTCAAAATTACTACTTAGAGAATCTGCACTTAGATGAATCTCAGTGAAATCTTTGTTTAGTTAAACATGCAATAAAGTGAACAAGAAACAATATATTAGTGTTGGATTAGATTCAATAATTTGAATTATTTAAATATCTTTCAATTAAGTTAAAAATAACTAATGCTCTAAAAGGTAATGAATATAAACATTGTTTATATTCAAGTTTGGCGAAAAATATCAATATTCTGACAATACATGCATGGGTCAGTTTAATGGCCTCAAATTATGCTAATTATTACATATTTTTATGTAAGCTTTATTTTCCTAAACATACATGATAATTTATTAGGAAATTGCATGGCATATCAGACACTGACAATGTTGACGTCAAAAACCAAGACTTAAAAAATAAATAAATAAAAGAAACGTTCTGAAGTAGTTTATCTAGGATATGTTTACATCAGATAATAAAAACAGTGATCTAACTAGGAGAAAAATGAAAACAATAGGAGAAAGGTAAATAGAAGAAAGACTAAATGTGTCTGAGCAAAGAGCTTTGTCTTCAAATGAGTCATTAGTGGACTGTAAATACTGACCTGGATGACCCCTGTGACATACTGACCTGGATGACCCCTGTGACATACTGACCTGGATGACCCCTGTGACAAGCACGGACAGTCAGCTATCAGAGCCCAGTACCAAGTTGATACAAACGTAATATAACTTGAAATGTACAGTGAGTTAGATGTTCAGGGAGTTTTGCATATCTTAAATTTTCAGTGAATATCCAATGCTGTGTGCCAGAGTAACTGCAGTCCACCTGAGACACACCAGGCCCCTGAGTACTATGTGCAAAGGAGACACAGACCCTCAGGGCAGATGTTTCAAAACCTTGCAGACTCCAGTCAACCTCAACTTCATTTGTTCCTTCAGATGCCACTTGTCCCTGCTTTGGGCACAGATGGACTCCCCTGGGTTAGGGAGAGTGCATGGAGAAAAATGTAGCACTTGAGGCTATAGGTCAATTACAGAGACTAAAAGCAAGCTGGCAAGGGGTAGAATGGGGCAAATAAAGGCTTCCTGGGGATCGCCCAACCCCCACCTGCTTAAGTATTTGGTCCTCCCAAATGTATCCATGCACCAGAGTACAGGTTGTATGTGAATACATCAAGAGACATTCATGCAGCACTACCACTTAAAATGGCCACAGATCAGGGAAGGAGAGGCATGGGTGGCCATCAACTGAGCGTCACTCACGTGAGTTGAAATCATCCCAGTTTCTCTCCATGGAAACTGGGTTGTTGCGATTCTGCGGCTGCCTCTCGCTTCATAGACGATGATGCCCTTGGTGCAGACCCCCAAGGCCATTTCCCCTTCCGGTCTCTTCTTCTCTGGGGAAACATGGTGAACCAGGACTCCATAGTCTGGGAGCTGCTGAACAACCTGGAGGGAAGAAAAGGCCAATTTAGGACCTGTGAGGTCACCAGTTCAAAATCATGACCCTTGGACCCTTGTGTGATAAAGGTACATCGTTGCTAAAGAAGGTGAATAGACATTCAGCTAGGCAATTCTTTCTTACTCTGGAATATAACTACACTGTGCATATGATGACCTTTTTTTTCTTTATTTTTTTTTCTTTTTTAACCTAAAGAATTCTTTATTTGTGGTTTACCTAAAAGAGCATCTGGAACACATTCCTTTAACATAGGACACTAGGATATGAAGATGGTGAACAGGTCTTTCATAGGATTCAGACTCTTTGAGGACATCTCAAAGTCAGGGGTCCCCTTCCCCAGCTGTGTCAATCATATGGTCCCATTTTTTTTCATGGGAAAAAGCTGAGGCGCAGGCACAAACCGGAGTCTTCAGGTCATCAGCAGGCTGTCACAGCAGGCTGAGCCAGGAGCAGCCTGCAGGGGGATCGGATCGCCTGTCACTCCAGCACGCCTTTCCACAATGCCTCTGCAGGAGCTCCACAGTCCCAGGTCTCACCTCAGTTTACCAAGCTCGGAGACTGAGTTTTGCCAGAGGCCAAGGGTCAGTCAGAGCTGGTGCCTCTCAAGAGTATTTCAAGCATGAACACAACACTGTCTGGACAGTGATTGCTGTTCGGTGGCCAGGAAGTCCTCATCAGAAGGTTGATGAACGAAGACCTGTAGGAAGGGCCTCCTGCTACAGACATCTGAGAGCATCTCAGCAATGGTAAGACCCAGTGCCACATCTCTACCCCCAGCAGACTGCTGTGTCCTCTCTGTACCATCTTCCTCCTCCCCAAGCATAGTCATTGAGAGAGACCAAGTAAAAGATTCTGTTAACCTTTCTCAAGTTCATTGCTGACCGCTCTCCTGTCGATGAGTAATCACTGTAGACAAGGGACAGCCAGCGGGCGCCCTGGCTTTTTGTGAGATTACGGTTAAATGTCTGGATACTGAGCAGCCTGCTCTTAGCTTGAAGAGACACTGTCATCGCTGTTACCAGCGTAATCACCATCATCACCACCACCACCACCATCATTATCATCATCATCACCATTATCACCGTCACCCAACAAAAACACTGAGCCCTTGTATTGAAACATCCATGGCTGGATGTTGATTACAGTATGACAAAGAGCCCAAGACAGTGTGCTGTGGTCTGTTTCGGCCTTGGATGGATTTGCTGTTTTAAAGCGCTGGAACATCCACAGTGAGAATAAAGATGCATTTTCTAAACTTGCTTTCCCTCCCCCTAAACCTTTTTAAATGTTTAGCAATTAGCTTTTCGTTTTGTTTTTTTTAATTATTTTGAGGGCTGTGATATTGAGTGGCAACACCTGCTGCTCAGCCAGACACAGTTTCCCTATCATTTCCTAGCAGGCCTGAGGCGAAGGGCATCTCTTCAATGGAGAAAATGGAGGCTCCGGAAGGGCTAAGTATTCAGATAGGTTGAACTCGGTCAATTACACTTTTTCGTCTCTACAGGCCAAGTTTCCTCTAATTCTCCAACTGAAAGGAAACTGTTCCCCCTACAAAAAAAAAATCTAACATTTTAATGAGCACATATTTCTTCTTCTGTTCTCAGGGTCTAAGGAAGTCACAAAGAAAGTAGCTGTTGGGGATGGAAAGATGGTTTGGACCTGAGGTCCATCCCCAGCACCTATGTAAAAAGCCAGATGTGGTGGTTGGTGTTTGTGACGCAGGCACAGGAAGGCAAAGGTAGGAGGATCACTAGCGAGCTAGCCTGGCCTAATTGGCAAGTCCCAGGCCCAGGTGGGAGACCCTGACTCAAAAATAAATATAACACTGCACACAAGGAAGACAGCCACTAGCATTATAGGAATCCCGCCCCAACTGTGTGTTCATACATGGTGCTGTTACCACCCCACACTGTGTCTACATACATGATTGCTATCACGTAACATATAACCAGTGACCATGGCACCTGACAAGGCCTGATGCTCCAGAGCATTACTCCCCAGTTGACACCTCCTGTTTGGCCACACAACCAAGTGTCTCAGGACCATGCTCAGGGGAGGGATGCCAGGGTTTGGCAGCATAGACACTGTGCATTAAGCAGGTAGTTTATCGGACCTATCGGTGGCTGTCCTGCCCAGGTTTTGTCTATTATCTGTTTTGAAGTCCATAGATCAGCCTGGATCCGTGTCTACACAGATTCACCAGCTGTGGCTACACTCAGCCTCCCCTTTGCTTCCGATATGCTCAGGTTACCCACGTGATATCAACTTCTGTTTCCTGTCCCTCTTGCCACTTGAAATATCAAGCCCTGTTGGGACACATACAGACAAGGCACAGGGCTATGGGAGCAGTTGTGGCAATACACTGGAGTGGGTGCCGCCATATTTAAGTGGCTCGACTTAAGAACAGTAGCTTCAATTCCTTCTTACTACATGTATCAGAACAATTTACTGTATGATGTTCCAGCTTTCGGTTTAGTAAGCTTTGAGAAAAATCAGAAATAAATTCTCCTATATCTGAGACACAAATCATCCAAGTAATAAGACTAAATTCCCTGGAGGCAGGAAGGAGATCTGAACAGAAGAGTCTGCTTGACTCCAAGAATTCACTCTCAACGACTAAAATTCAGAGCATCCCTAAAGATGGGAACATAGACAATATGCATAATGTTTTCTAGGACATCTTCAATCTGTTAAAAGTAAAACAGTGTATCTGTCTCCTGTCTCCCACGGTGCCCCCCCACGACCCTTCCACCAGGGTTTCCGGTTCTCCCAGTGGCAGAGAACAAAGTGAGATTGGAACCAAGCCGTCCTAACTGTCCCTTGCTGTCCTGCCACCTCCCAGGCAGTGAAGACCAAACCGCATGCAGCACCTGGGGACGCAGCCATTAGAACGCTGAATAGAAAAACCACAGGACTTAACCAATGTGATTCCATCAAGCAACTGGAATTGTTTCTACCTAAGACATCCCAATCCCAATCCCTAGCTGAGCATGGATAATTCAAGCACTCAGGACGCCTGGAAAACAGTGGTCTAACCTTAAACAGCTTGTTCAGGGATTCACACACTCCCACAGCTGCGGACCTGCCAGACCGAGGGCGGTGTTTAGTTGTGCCCGACTGGGCTGCTGCCAAGTCTGCTGCCAGTGGGAGGAGATGAATTGGCCGAGAACAGCATCCGTGAAGCAAGCAGCAGGCAGCCACCTGGGAGTGATTTCCTCCTTTTTATGAAAAAAAGAAGAGCCTAGAGGAGCTATAATTAAATATCTAGTGACTGTCTGTGTCACAGCGGCCGTATGTCAGGCTCTGTGGCTCTGGGGTACTGCTGGTATTGACATCCTGGTTAGAAGGACAAGAAATACCTAGGAGGGGTACAAGATGCCTCCACAGTGTGTAGCATCAGTGGTTGAACTGAGCACTGCCAACACCTGTGTGATCCCACTCATGAGATTCTGCCCCTAATAAATGAAACAGAAATATAGCCAATGACAGATACAGAAAAATACTAATTTCGGCATTGCATATTGAAACTATTTATAAGGCAAGAAATATAGTGCTGAGGGAGAGTATTGTGTTGACTCAAAGTCCGTTGTCAATTCTTTTGCAATGTATGGTTATATGAATACATAGAAGCACTTAAGTAATATATGCCTGTCTTAAATGCATATGCATATGTACATATAAAAATGCATATAGAAGTGTGAATATATCAAAACGTAAGTGTGTTCACTCTCTGAGGCGGCGTGGCAGGGAAATGCTTTCTTCATATTTGGGAGCAGACTGACGAACTCACACTGTAATACAGATGCTTCATGTGGGTGCAAAGATCATTCTTTTCAACACTCTGTATCGAGAACAGGCAGCCTCCGAGTCAGTCACTGTGTCAGGCCACCAGAGGAAACAGCAGGAGCCTGACTATGTCTCAACATGAATGAACATCACATGCAAATGATCGAAATCTGCCCAATGCTCTTTGTGAAGCTAGGAAGACAAAAAGACCCGTCAGCCTTAGGCTTGTAAGATGGTAGCTATTTTTATAGCCACTTTTCATGGATCTATCTGCAAGGGAGGAAGAATGAGACCGAGCCCGGCCCAGGAAGCTCGGCCCCCGCACAGCCTGCAGCCGCGTTCATCCCACGGTAGTGACCTGCAGGGTGAAGTCTGTGATCTCAGCTCAGTTCTCTAGCTCATGGCCGCTGCTCATCGTCTGATGGCTTTGAGGTCTCTGTGTGCCCCTCACCAAGGGAATGTCCTTGACAGGGAACATGTATGAGACTGAACTATGGAGTTTAGGGAGTATCCCTGGTGGGACTTACACGCTGCCCCCATATTAGGCACTCGGCTCATCTTCCTAGGTGGTTGGACAGAAAGAAAAGGCAAAACCTTGCTTTTCCAGTGTTTCTCCCAAGCACTTATCTTCTTAAAGGCAAAAACAAACAAACGCATGAAGAGAATACTTTGACTTACAAGGCTTAGCTACAGAGACATGTACACACCCCAGCATGTCCTTTTGAAAGACTGTTCCCCAGTCTGAAGGTCTGGCCACATGAACCTTTATTTGGAAGATCCTCCCCATCCAAAGGCTCACTGCTCATCTCACCGCTCTCTGGCATTGGTCCTCATCTCTCTGAGCACCTACCACAGTGTGCCCGCCTCTAGATACACAGTTGCCATCCCGAGACCTGGGGCCCACCCATGATAGGAACACATTCTCCACAGCACCTGGCCAGCAGTGATGGGAGACAGTGGTGGGGGCAAAGCCTCCATGGTCCTGGTGTTCTCCAGTGTGTGAGACTGAAGTGCTGTTGCTTTAAGGTGAGGAGAGAGGAGAGAATAAAAGCAAGCAGCATCCAATAAGGCGGTGCTGGCAGAGGCCCTGAAGGCAGCACAGAGGAATCTCCCCATAGCTCCGCCCAGCTCGGAGCCTAGTTCTCCACCTCAGCTATCCTCTGTGCCACAGGAAAGTGACACGGGTGCCTCTCTAAGGTCAAAGCTAGGCCCCATAACATCCAGTCTACACTAATAGATCTAATAGACCCCTTTAAGGGCTCATTTCTAATGCCACCTATTATCAAAAGCCTCTCCATGTTGCTCAGGGTGATAAAGACTCTTCCTTTTGTGGGTTGAACCTTTGACTATAACTCCATGCAGATTTGATCCCTCCTGGTCCTTCGAGATGGCTGTGGAGAGAATCACTGCCTACATCTCCTGACTCCAATACCTCTCTCAGGACTCCAGAGGCCTTACCTCTAAGAACTCCAGCTCGGCATCCTCTCCCCATGGCGAAGAACTGAGCCGGTGCATTTCTGAGACTTCCACTTGGGCCCGGATTGCCGTCATCCGCTCAGTAAGCCTTGCTGGGAGGTAATCTTGAATTCGGAAATACGCTTTACCCTCTGCCTGCTGGGAAGAACATGCAGAGGAAAGATTAGCCAGGAGGCCTTTCCAACAGGTCAGAATGGAAGAGAAACCACGATCCCAATGGCCAGGGACAAGGACACCCCTTGAGGGGCCTCTGGGACACAGTGTCGGGCTCTATATTAGGAGAGGGGTCAGACAACAAGGAAGTCTCGGCTATGGCATCATCTCTATATGGAACCGTGTCTGGGGAGACCAGGTCCCTCTTCCCCCATCCCGCCTGTTAGAGGGATGACCAGGTCCCTCTTCCCCCAGGTTTGAAGCATAGGAAACTGCGGCTTCTGCCCCTCGGGAGAGACTAGATGGTCCATGCTACTTAGTGCCTAGTACTCGGTTCCCTCAGCCCAGACCTGGGGACAGAGTACAGTGCAGTTCATGAAGGTACCATCTCCAGGTCAACTGCAATAAAATGAGTAAGGCAGGAGTGCGGAGTGGGGAGTTCACCCTACTTCCATATTTCTGACTTGATAGACCCTGACCTGGAGGCACCCCTTGCCAGCCATTGTCCCCCAACCCTGGTGGTAGTTTTCCTGAAGAAGGAAGCTGGGAGCTGGGTGAATCTGACCTCTATTCAGGGGGTGGCTTAGTCAGTCTGACGGGGTTCAGAAGAGCATACCATCATGTCTACTGCACCCCACATTCATGCTCCTGGTACCTATCTACATGTGGTCACAGACTGAGAATCCCAGAATTCTCCAGGTGATCCAGATCTCCAGGGTGCAGATCAAAGACAGACAGACAGACACACACACACACACACACACACACACACAAGAAAGAAAGGAAAGAAACCTTTCAGTGATCTAGTGCATTTAAAACAATCTCATTAGACTAGCCAAAATTCAGAACCAAGTGCTGCTGGGAACAGAAGCAACAGGAATCCCATTCATTATGTGTGGGAATAGAAAGTGGTAGAGCTGCTTTGGAAGACAGGCGGTCAACTTCGCACAGCACTAAGCAGACTGTAACTGAAGTCCTGGCAATCAACCCCGAAGACCTGAAGACCTCCATGCACAGAAAACCCTTCCATGGAGGCCAGGATGTAGCTCAGGAGAACAGTGCTCACCCAACACATCATGGGATGGCCCTGGATTATTCAGCATGGGACACAACTGAATAATAGCATGTGGCTGTTAATGGCAGCTTTGTCCATCATTTTCAGACCTCGGGAGCAAAAGCTGTTTAGGGAGCAAACGAGAGCACCACCGTCCACCTGGGAAACGGCGTATTATTCAGCCCTGAAAAAAATGCGCTAACAAGAAAAAGACTTGAAGGTGCTTAAATGCACGTTGCTAAATGGCATAAGCCCGTTCGAAAGGTTGCATACTGTCTCCAAATACAAGATCTCCTGCTACGGACACAATAAAGAGGTGAGTGGTCGTCAGGGGAAAGCCAAGCAGAGCTCCAATAGGGAGTGCTAATGGGTTCTAGAGCAATGAGACTACTCCGTAGGACACGGGATGCTGACATATGCCATTACGTATTTGTCAAACCCTGCATAGTACATGGCCCCAGGAGTAAACCCCAGATGAGCAGACCACCATCTGTTGGCCTTGGCTCATCAGTTGTAACAAGATTACATTGTTCCCAAGGAGATACTGTGAGATAAGGGGGGCTGTTGACACAGCAAAGCTCTACACTCCTTCCTGCCATCCAGCTTCGCTGCCAACCTAACGGCTCCATTACAGCTCGGATCCCAAGTCTCCCAGAGGTCCACAGGCTAAAGGCTGTCACCAGCAAGTGTCACTGTTGGGAGACGCTTAGGAAGTTGGATCCTGCGGGAGGGAGGGAGATCCTTACATTTTTTACCTTAAGGTGTTTACTGCTGGAACCCAGCCCTTACCTTCTTTCTCTCATTTGGCTTCCGGCTACCCTGGGTTTTGCTCTGCTCTACCCATCCCCCCACCCCACCCCCACAGCATTTGCTGCCTCGCTGTGGCCTACCTAAAGTGAGGGAGCCTGCAAACAAGAGCCCACACCTGTGAAGCCAAAATAAAGCTTCCTTCCCTTAATGGGTTACCTCAGTTATTCTGCCACAGCGACAGAAAGTTAACCTGTGTCCTGAAAAATTATGTTTGTAAATGTTTATTGATGGAGGGGGAAAGTCATATAAGATCTTTGTCACTGCATTTCTTGCTAAGACCATACCTAAGAGAAGACATCAACATGGACCCAGAAAGTTTTAGGCACAAGAACATCTCCATGGCCTCTGTAAAAGAGAGCATTCAGGTGCAAATGGTGTGATAATAATCGTAATTGTCACTTACATGGAACTTTGAGGGAATACCCAACAGGGGACTGAATATGTGAAGGAAGTCCCACCCCTGTGGAGCTCCAGTTCCACGGCACGCTCAGAAAGGCTACAAATCACCAGAAGACAGAGTGCAGCTAGAGTGTAGCAATGCCTACGACTATATACAATCCCCACATGTGATCAGGCAGGAGGACTCTGTGCCCATGGAATGCTGTTCTGCTGTGATGGTGTGATTAAGGAGATTTATTTTTATACTAAATTGCCTTTGTCTCCCTCTTTAAAATGCAAATGTAATCATGTTACTTCTCTGCTTAAAATTCTGCAGGGCTCCCATCCTCCTCAACAGCCGCTTCCCACTCTCCTCACCGCCAGAAGCAGTTACCAAACAAAACATAAGCCCCTTTAGTAAGACAAAGTCGCCCCAAGTGTGACAGGTGACACCTAGGTAGCCCTATCACCTCGTGAAATGCCAGAAAGCCTCTTCCTCCTTCCCAGTAACAACACAGAGAAAGGCTGTCCCTTTTGAAACCTCCTTGCTATAATTAGATATTAAACGTCCCCTGGAGGCCAGACAGTTGCAAAGCCCTTGGTACTATTAAAAGGACTATTAAAAGTATGAGGAAGCTTTAAAACAGTGGTTCTCAGTTGTAGGTCTCTACTCCTTTGGGGTTGAATGACCCTTTCACAGGGGTCACATATCAGATATCCTGCATGTCAGATATCTGCATTATGATTCATAACTAGCAAAACTACATTTATGAAGTGGCAACAAAAATAATTTATGGTTGGGTTCACTAAAAACGTGAGGAATGTTATTAAAGGGAAGTAGCATTAGGAAGGCTGAGGACCGCTGCTATAGGAGGTTGCTATGGGAGACGAGTTGGGTCCCTAAAGACTAATGTCTCCCTTGAGCTACTAAGATCCCAGAATCCTCCCCTATCCTTCCTGCTTGCCTTGAGGTGAACAGCCTTTACCATTCACTTCTATCATGATTTCCTGTCGCTACATCCCAAAGTGACAGAATCAATGACTATGGATTAAAACTTCTGAAACCATGAGCCAAATGCATCTTTCCTCCTTCTAAGCCGATGGCCACAGGTATTTTGTTACAGTGATTGAAATCTAGCATTCTCCCCTAATGCTGTTTAGAGTTCCCACACACAGAAAATCAAGCAGGACTATGTCTTCTAGGTGATAACAATGTGCCAGAACAGGTTGGTTGATTGTAACAAATACAGCATGATGTTATATTGTTTGATTGGGAAGACTATACAAGAAATCTCTGCACATCCAACTTGATCTTACTATAAAGTTAAAGCTGTTCTAAAATATAAAGCTTATTGGCATATAATTATTGAAGATAGAGTTTTCTATACAGTATATTCTGATTACAGTTCCCCCTAAATCCCCTAGATCCTCCCCACTTCCCACCTGCCCAGATCCATACCCTGACTTATATATGATTCTGCTGCTATGGCAAGAGGCAGTTATGGCCAACAAGAGTCACTGTTTGAGAGGACATGCCTCTCAGTAAAACTGCCCCTGATGGACACACACTCAGACTCAAATTTAGAGCTTAACCATTAGTAGCCACATATGCTACAGAAAGTCCAGCTAGAATATGCAGTGTCAACTTTGCAATATTCATGGGAGTTAGATACTTAGGTCAATGGCAGATATAGTGATCTCTTAATAATGATTGGCTATTAGCATTGGTGATGGTGGTAGAAACTCAGAAAGAGCATACATTGCTGTGGTGGTCTGGCTGATCCCCAAGGGTCTACTGTGAATAGTCTTGATCTCCAGGGAGATGCTATAAGGAAATGATGGAGCTTTCAAAGAAAAGGAACAAGTGGGGGTCCTTAGATCACTGGAGGAGAAAGGACCATGAGACTTCAGTCTCTTTCCCTCTGACCATCTATTTTGCATTGTGAGTTCCTCCTGACAAGTACTCCTATTATGAGATACCCAGCACCCTCATCAGAGGCCAAACAAATGTGATAGCCCAATCCTGGACTTCAAGCTTCTAAACCTTTGTGCTAAATAAACCTTTCCTCTTTATAACTGTTGGGGGCATTTCATTATAGTAGCATTGTTGACTGATAGGAAGAGGGATGCACTAGACTAGAGCTCCATCACAATGCATGAACTTGGTATGTTTATCCTTATATAACCAGAGCACTTGCTCAGTGGTCAGTGAAAGCTTGTTTGATAAGTGAATGGGTACGTAGGTGGTGAGTGGACATAGTTTACTCGAGTCTCAGTTGCAGATGCCAACAACTCTTCTCAAAGAGCAAAGCCTCTATATTCCTTACAGCCTCTGCTTCCCATAGTCACCTCTCTAGCGATTCCACCCGAGGGCCCCCGGTACCACCCCTACCTCCTTAGGATAACTGCCGAACTCAGCCTGCAGGGCAAGGACCCCCAGTTGTAGCAATGTCTCATCGTCGCAATAAAGTCTCTCTTCTAAAATGTCTTTCCGAAGCTGCAGGTAAAACTGATGCCTTGTCAGGCTGTGCCTAGCCAAGGAACACAGGGAGAAAGTCAGTCTGGATGCTGAGAGCCAGGAAAGTGCCACACAGTCTGAGAAAATGGATACAACCCAGCAGAACCCAGAGAACATAACCAGAGAGATTAGTGTGGGTCCGTCCACCCATACCCTGCCTCGTCCTCCTGAGGAGGGCCTCTCCATACCAGACATCCATGAGGGTGTATTTAAAGCTGGTATAGAACTGGTATGCAGTTAGGTAGTGCCTCTAGTAAGCAATGGAAAACAGAGATGGTGAGCTCACGCCACTGCCCACCCTGGAACCCCAACCCGAGCTGTGGAGCGTGCACAGCAGGGACTTGCTGAAAAGAGAACTTTGATGTTGGGTGGGCTGTGCTTGAAATACAGAGCGCAATTTCTCATTCCAATTGGGGTCTGCCTCTAAAAGACTAGTTTTCCTCTTAATTCTGTTACATCAGAATCCCACAGACGGAAATGGACCTTTATATTTAATATGTAATCTATCACCCCCTCAGCCCTGCCTCTACCCATCCACTACGTGCAATGCCAGCCTGGACAGGCATAAACCCTTAAATGATCCCAGGAACGGCCTGTGAACTCACCGGAGCAGCCCATAGTGACTGACAAAGAACTTTATCCGCAGAAAGAGTGTTAAAGTGTCCGCAGAACCTTTTGGGTGCTGCTCTCTCCAGCCTTCTGGGGCGACTTTGCACAATCTAGTGTCCATGTCCAGAAAAAAGAACTCTTCGCCTGAGATAGAAATAGTTAGGAGGAAGAATCAGTAGGGAGTGGCCCACCCTCAGACTCATCTCTTCAGCTCTGCCCAGAGAGGTGGGGTGCAAGCTGCATTGGTGCGAGAGAGCGCCCTGCACTATGTGGTAACAGGAGACTCTTACATGGACCACAAGAGCCGAGAGAAGGAGGCAGGGGAAAACCATCAAACAGACACAATTAAAGCCAGCCCACCATATGCACAGCCTTTGAGCCTGCAGATTCAACTAACTGCATATTGAAATATTTGTCTTACATATACCGAATATGTACAGACCTTTTTTTGTCATTGTCCCCTATTCTATATAGTATAGCACACCTTGAGTTGGGTGCTCTGAGTGCTCTAGAGACACAGGAGAGTGCACTCAATGCATGCACACACACCCTCATTTTATTTATGAACTTCTGTGGAATTGGTGGTCAGCTGGAGTCCTGAAATCCAGTTCCTGTGGATGCTGAGTGGTGACTGTATTTATGACCAAGAACTGCCACGTAGCATTTGGTTCCCAGAGGTCATCTTAGGACAAATAAATGTATCATGAAGCCCCTGCCACCTGCCAAGCCTTTCTGCATCAACCTTGCACCTCCCGGAAACAGACATATTACCTACTAGATGCTTGCTCACTCCTCCTCCCTCTCCCTCCTCCACCCCTGCCCTTATGTGTGTGACTGTGTGTGTGTGTGTGTGAGTTCATGTGAGTGTGTGTGTGTGTGTGTGTGTATGAGTCTCTCTCTCTCTCTCTCTCTCTCTCTCTCTCTCTCTCTCTCTTTCTCACATGTAAGGATTCAATGAGAAGGAATTCTTCTGGGAAATAGAAAGCAGATCCCTACGAAAAAAATGAAGTCAGCTGGCACTTTGACCTTAGACCTCAAGATCCCAACTTCTAGGGGAAAGGCTCCTGTCTAAGCTGCCCAGAGACAGCACTTTGCTCTAACAGTCCAAGGGGACCAAGGCAGAAATAAGAGCAATCTCATGAGCGAGTTCTTGTCTTCAGATCCTCCACCCCGTCTAGACTGAAGCCTAGATCAGCCCGACACTGAATGTCTCCATCCTTCTGCTCCTTTAAAGCTGCTCTCAACCAAACTGGGCAACATAGCCCACTCCCAGGATTCCTGCAGGTCTACCTTTGTCTGACCCTCCATAGATCCCAAGTTGTCTGTTCCTGTGCTCCACCCTCCACCCCACAGTGTATAGCACAGTGGCTTGTCTAGGACTCCCACCACAGTTAGAAGGTAGGGCTTTTAACTTAGCCGCCAGCCTTTTCTTCCTTCCGTCTTGTGTGGAGCCATAGGTAGGTATCCAGGCAGCTCTAACGGCCCTTGCCCCAGCCCTCTGCCCTCACTGCTGATGGCCATCACCCTGCAATCCCAGCCCTCCGCCCTTGCTGCAGAATTTGATTCTCCACACCAAGCTCTCTTTCCTTTAGGGTAGATTTTATCCAAGGGTAAATGAGTTCCCAGTACAGTCTTTTGGCAAACCCTCCCAAGATGGTCTCTATGCAGACCTGTGATCTCCCCAGGAAGCCCCTCCCTAAACAGCTCCAGAAACCCAGGAATCATCTCCATAAGAAGGGTTTATAATCACCTCCCTGACTGGAGGGTAAAGAGAGTATTCTCCTAGATTTTACTTATCTGCTCCTTCAGTATGTCTGTGCATACTGTGTCTGAGCATGTCTGTGCATGTTTATGTATATATGAGAGAACATGAATGCATGTGCCTGTGGAGACCAGAGGACAATCTTTAATGTCATTACTTGAATACCATCCAGCATTTTTACTGAGGTAGGAACTCTATATGGCCTGGAACTCCCCAGGTAGGTTTGACTGGCAGGCCAGCAAGCCCCAGGGATCTGCCTACCTCTGCCTCCCTGGCACTGGGATTACAATGACAAACCATCACACTTAGAATTTTGGTACATGAGTCCTGACAATCAAACTCAAGTCAGGCACATTACTCGCCAACTGAGCCATCTCTCACATGCTGGTTTCCACTTACATTATATATTTCAAATCAATAAAACACAGTATTTTCTGTAGGCTCTCCAGTCAATATAGCTCTTACTCCTTATCACCAAAACTTCTTTCACAGAAGACAGAGCCCATTACAGAAAGCCACTACTGACCAAATGCAGAGAACACCTGTCTGTGGGCACCCAGATGCTGTTGCTATGACTACAACCTAAGCCCTATACTCCAAGTTCCAGGAACAAAGTAGGAGTGGGGTGTGGAAAGATTGTAAAGGCCGCCACCTGGTATCAGTGTAGATGGGGTCCATCTCAAGCGACAGGCAACTAGTGACTCTTGAGGGAAAGGAAGAATTGGTTTTCCCCAGAGATGAGCTCTCTGACCCAATACCAAGCATCATCCCTGAAAATGTATACATCACTAAGCACTACACAGACTCAACAGGTTGCATTCGCATATGGTCACCCGTTGCAAGCACACATAACAGTAATAATGCATGAGAGGCTGTGAATTTGAAAGCCTGGCTGGGGTCAGAGGGGGAGTGGGAAGGGAGAAGTGACGTCGTAACTAGATTTCAATTAAAATATTTTCAAAACTAAAGTTGCTATTCGGATCTTTGAATAGTTCCTGGCATATAGCAGGCACTTAAGAATCCAATGCTTCCTAAAAATCGCTTTCCTCTGTTCATCACAAAGTTTAAACTTCATTGGTCATGACCTACATAACAGCCCAAAATGGCCGTCCTTTCTGTTTGAAAGTGGGGTTCTTGTGGGAAGGGTCTGATGAAAACCCTGTGGAGACAAGGATATTGCCACCAGCCACACTGTGCCACACTAAGAGCCCACAAGCCAATAGACCACTCATAAGAAGGGCTTGGAAAGAAATATGCAAACTGTTTCTCCCAGGAAAGATTAACTTGGGATGTTTGGGATCAACATGCAAAATGCCAGCAGCACCCTAGGTAGTTTAGAAATGTTTTTAATGTTTGTTTGTCTGTTTTCAGAGCCTGGTGGCTCAGCAGCCCAGACCAGTCACCACCCACTATGTCCCCTAAGCTAACCTATGTCAAGGTAAGCAAAGTAAGGTGTCCCAGGATCAAGTCACCTTTCAGAAGAAACTTATGGACCTGGCTTCCCAGAAGCTCAGGTCACTAGTGTGACCAGAAACCACCTACCTTTCACATAAGCCAAGCCAAAGTAGGTGGTCTCCCTAAGGTTGGAAAAGGACATGGCGGCACTGAAGACAGCTCCTGCTGTGGACTCCATGTCACACTTCACCTCCAGACACCGTCCGTTCAGCAAGACCACACAGAGGTCTCTGAGAGCCAAGTAGGATTTCCCTTTTTTGGTCTGAAAACAATAATCGTATCGATGCTCACAGTTAAGATGAGGCTTTGAGTCTTCAGCTTGGGCAGTCACCAGGCTGTGCATGTTCTACGCGATGCCTCATTTAACTGTCTAACTGCCCATGAGATGAGTATAGTTTTTCTCCCTATTAGCAGATGAAAACCTGAGGGACTTTTCCAGGGTTGCAGTTGGTTATAGCAGACCTGACCCAAGTCTGGGGTCTCTGAGGAATCTCTGAGGTCGGCAATGTGGGACAAGACTGAGCCATATCTTTCCCTGGCTTTTCTTCAGACTCATCTATGAGTCATGGACCCTGACTGAGCCAGGAGGGAGCTTCCTGGTGCTCATCTGCATTGCTCTGAGCTACAGAGAAGATATACCAGCATGGGGGTGACATGCGATATGTATATCTTTTCACAGGGGGAGCCTGTGAAAAAAAAGACACCATCCCAGCCTTCCCACAGCCCTGCCTCCAGAAGGCCTAAGAGCCAAAAGGCAGCATTGCCAGACAGGCCTGGCCAGAGAGGCATCTTGGCTCTAGGAGGATGGAAAACGTGAGGGTCATCAACCCAAATGCTCATCATTAGCTGAGAACCTCATGGCCCCAGGCTGGACATGAGCCGTGAGGGCATGTACTGGGCCAAGCTGGGTAGCACACCCTAATGATGCTCTCCGCCTGTCGGACCCTTTCCCTACAATCTCCCACACCCTTCTCCGTCCATTCTTAACATCCCAGAGCCACTTCCCTGGGTAAAGGAACATTTTTTCCTCATCCTTACCTATCATCTTCTACCCTCTCCCACACATATGTGTCTTCTTGGTTTTTTTTTTTTTTTTTTTAAGCACAGTCTCTACCTGGCATGCTTTCCTGTCATGCATTTGTCTCCCCTTTCCTTCTCCTGGACTGTAGGCTTCACATAGAAAGGACTTTGTTTGCCACAGCATACAGGGCGGGGCCTTGGAAGGGTACCAGCCTGTGGAGATGCTCCACAGCCTCTGTGCTGAACGAGACGAAGGCTGAACTGGGGGGTGAGGCTGAGAAGCACAGGAAGCCACAAGGAGCTTCTCTCCTGGAGGAGAATGAGAGGCAGGAGCAGGGTGGCCGTGCCTGGCAGGTGTCTGGAGGGACAGGACAGATGCAGGGGCATGGCATGGATGGAAAGGGAAACACTCTTCTTTACACGGCTTTGGGAAGGTGGCATGAGCAGAGATGGGAGGAAGAGAAGCAGAGAGACCAGGAGGCTCATGGGGGTGGCACAGAGACTGCCAAGGTGTCCTCAGAACAGACCCCATTTAAAGCACAGGGAGCCTTGAGTTTGTTCAACCTGTAGACTCTTTCCCACCCCACCCAGTCTAACTGGTAGTTACCACAATGGATCCAGGCAAATGTAGGGTTACTGGGGCCTCTCCAGCCAACAGGATGAACTCTGGCCTGGAGAACTAAGAGAAAACAAATCCAGAATAATCAAAGGTGGAAGAAGATGGCTCTGGGCTTGGAGCTCATCTCTCTCTGCCTTCTATAGCCCTCGGCCTCCCCGTGACACCCACCCCCAAGGAAACAGGTCCCAGCAAGACAGAGGCAACATGGGCAGAGACCACCACTGCCCGTCTCAACAGAGGCCTAAGAGTGAGGTGGAGGAGACTGACAGCGTGCTGACAGGCACTTCATCAGGGGCTGCTCCACAGCCAGTGAGGCAGAGAGGGGCGACTGAAGGATCCCTAGCGTCGAGTGGCCAGGTAAAGGTTTCTGTCGGTTCAGGTGTGTGAACCCCATCCCAGGGGTCCTGAGGCCCCTGTTACAGGGCCCAGCTAGGTCCATTCTTGATGGTGTCCTCCAGCTCCACCCCCCTTTTCTCACCTTTCCCTTTCTTTGCGGAAAATTCCTTGGAGAAGACGTTGCTGGCTGCGAGCTTTCTGCTCCTGCCAAGAGCACAGGCCCCGAGCCACGCCGCGAACCCTCCTCACAGTCACAGGGACCCGCACCTGCAAACGCGCTGGCCAGAGACGGGTGACACACTTGGTGACGCATCCTTCCTGTGACAGGCTCAGCTGTCACCTCATGATGTCTCCCGTATCATGAGAGGTTACACAACTTCTGTTGTGAAGCTGAGGCCCTCAGAAGGTAAGGCTACACAGCCATAGGCAGGGAAATACAACCACGTCCACTTGTCCCCTACCCCAGGATTCTGCCTCTGTTCCCACCATGACCCCAAGGTCCCAATAATCCCTAAATAGATCAGGGCTATGACATTGGTTTGAAAACTTTAGACATTTGAACTGTTTTGATGATAAACAGTAATGTGCCACCTTCTGGTGCTTTGATCAGCAGCAGACCAATCACACATGCAATCCTACGATACAGTGGAGCTGGAACGCTCCTATCAGCCAGAGGGACGGAAACCATCACAGAGTGCACGATATGTCATGTACTTGTGGGGATAATGGGGTAACAAACCTGCTCCCCAGGAGTGAAGCCTTCCCGGTTTTCAGTTGGTCCCAGAGGGCAGCCAGAGAGGCCGGGAGAACTGGCTGGACCCCACTGAAAACACCAAGCCATGGGGGGGTAGCTGAGTAGCTGTTGCCTGCAGCCACTGTGCTTTGGGCTTGTTTGCTATATAGCAGGCAGGACGTGTCTAGGGATCACCACTAAACCACCCAGGCCCATGCTCCATCTCTGAGCCTAAATGGGATTCCCAGAAGATATGGCATCCCTGACAACACAGTTGACAGTAGGCCCCGTATACCTCGGCTTCTTGCTAATGTCGCTTTCTGAAGACTGTCACGAACCGCCAAAGAAGCAGGGTATGCAGGCTCCCCGACCAAGTTCGAGGAGCTCAGTAGGGAGAGACTCACCTGTTAACAAAGCTGTTCCGACTGTGTGCTGTAGTACTCCAGCATCGCTCCAGGGAACTCTGTGTCTCTGTGCTTCTCTCTGAAACTAACCAGACAGCACAGTGGGCAGGAGAGATGCAAGCAAACAGCCCAGAGTGTGGATACCAGCACAACTGGTCAGCTGCGTGCCCTTGGGGAAACTACTGAATGTCTCTGCGTCTCTGTTCTCAGACTGCTAATGGAAATGCCACAGGAAGTCAAGGGGCAAGGGTTGAGAAGAGTGATTGAGGGGAGTGGAAGCCTAATGACAAAAGGCAAGCTTAGAACGATGACCGATAACTTTAAATAAAAATAGACAAAATTAGGTTTGGTGGCGCACACCAGTAGTTTTGGTACTCAGAGACTGAGGCAGGAGCATCGTGAGTCCAAGGCTAACTTAGGAGATCCTGTTTCAAAATAATAAGTAAATAAATAGAGTGTGGTGGGTAATACTGATCAGCTTGACAAAATCTGGAACCCAACCTCGGAGTGAGCCTTGAGAGACTTCTTAGATTGGTTTAATTGAGATAGGTAGAGACACCCTAAGTAGGAGTCTAGCCTGGTTTAATTGAGATGGGACTATCTACCCTAACTAGGAGTCTGGCCTGGTTTCATTGAGACGGGAAGAGCCACCCTAACTAAGAATCTCCCACTTCTACGGGATGGGTTCCCAGGCTGAATGAGAAGAAGTAAGTGAGCTGCATGCCTGCCTTCACTTCTCTCCGCCTCCTGATGGCAGGTGTAGTGTGACCAGCAGCTGCCTGTCACTCCTGCCACATGACCTCCCACACTGTAGACCGGACCCTCAAAGTGTGAGCCAAACCAAAGCCCAGCCCCTTCAGATGCTCGCGTCTGCTCACACCGCACTGCACTGCACAGCACAGCAACAGGAAAAGCAACTCCCGCACAGCCCAGGTTCAGACAGCTGGAAAGCGGGGAAAGGCGCGTGTAAAGGGCATTGTCCAAAGCCGCTCTTCCGGCCCACCCAAAGGAATAACAACAGCAACAACAAAAACTTTAAGGAGCTATGTGCTTGTCATTCCACTAGAAGGTCATTTTCAAACCCCTGTTCTGTTGGAGGGCTGGAGAGATGGCTCAGTGGTTAAGAGCACCGGCGGCTCTTCCGGAGGCCCTGGGTTCAATTCCCAGCAACCACGTGGTGATTCGTAACCATCTGTAACTCCAGTTACAGGGGACCTGATGGCCTCTTCTGGCCTCCACAGGCATCCGGCCTGCACATGGTACACAGACATACATGCAGACAAAACACTCATGCATAAAATAAAACCTTTGTCTTGCTTTTCTAACTTGTTATCATCAATTTGAACAATTAGGCTTCAGTTTAAAGAGCTAATATTTCATGTAACTAACTCTATCCAACTATTAAAACTTAATTAGGCACAGTGATTGTAGACCCAGGCCTGAGGCGTTTCCTGGGAGCTCTCTGTGTAGGGGATCTGTAGCAGGGATGTCCACACACTCAGGGCAGGAGATAACAGAACGGTCACCTTGAGTTCCCTCTGTCCAAACAGGAACGCTGGGGGCCTTTACACACCTCTCCGAGGCCGCAGGGCGTCAGAGGTCGGAGCTCCAGGGCTCTCGCTGCCAGCCTGGTGCAGCCTGCTCCTGAGGAAGCAGCTTCTGTTCTGCTGCTCACAGGCGTTCTCCTCCACAACTCTCCTCTCCACCTGAGTGAGGGTCGAGGGAACCGGAAATCAGCAAGAAGTCAGAAGGCTGCATTCACACCAACACACGCAAGCTCCCTCATAGGTTAACTAACTCCTTACAGAGTCTGCTAGGCACGCGCTCTAAGGCTGAGACCCTGACTTCTTTTTTAGTTTTCTTTTAGTTAAATTTTGCCTGATTTAAATTCCAGTAGTTGCACACAGCTAGGGGCTGCCCAGTGGGGAAGATGGGCTCCTCAACTGACCTCGGAGATGGTGCCCAGCACCAAGCCCACCAGCCGACTGATATGGAGACTGGCAGGAGCTGGGTACACAGCCACCTCTTCCTGATGAATCCGGCAGGCTTCCAGAACCGCCTGCAGGGGCCGCCGTCTCCGTGGCTGGTCTTCACACATGGCCAGCAGGAGGGAGTGTACGGGCTCTTGAAGCTGCAGGGGCTGCAGAGCATACACTGGTGAGAAGTGTGGCCGTGGGCGTGGGCGTGGCCGTGGCCGTGAGGAGGGATTGCTGTAGGGTACCAAGGTCTACATGCCCCGGAGACTCCAGAAAACACATTCATCACAACTAGAACAAGTTTGCTTCTTCTGGAACAGACATCTGATTTGTCACCGAGTCTGAGCATTGGTTTCTACATCCGGAGTGCACAGTGCCGCTCTCTAATCTAAGTTCTTCTGCTCAAATACAAGCTTGGCAGACAGACGGAAAGCCTGTGCTGGACACCACGGACCTTGACCAGAGCCAAATGCTTGGCCATACCAGTAGTCTCTCTCTCTCTCTCTCTCTCTCTCTCTCTCTCTCTCTCTCTCTCACACACACACACACACACACACACACACACACACACACACACGCACTACTGACCTGGTAGCCTGCTGCTTCCTACCGTTATTTGGTTCTCTCGTGACAAGTTCCCCTGGAACATGTGTACCCGGGAATCAAACCTTCAAGTTAAGGTGGCTTGCGTGAAGTCAGCAGCAGCAAAGGGCTCAGTCACAGTCACCATTGCTAGAACTCAATGCCACACACACACATTGGGCCAAAGAACAAGCAGACTTGTGCAAGTGCTCCCTGCGTGCTCTCAGGGGGCCTTGTGTAGTACTTGTTTTCACGGCAGGCAGGCTTCCGTGTCAAGATTTTACACAGTTGTTAGAGCCCGCCGTGCCCAGCACAGTTGCTTCAGGAAGCACAGAATGCCACAAGTACACAGGCGAAACCCTGACCCAGGCAGATCCAAAGTAACAGCAGGGGTTTAGGGACAAGGTAGAAAGACTTTTTCAGGTGGCATATTTGCAAAGGCAGAGGGGTGCAGGTAAGCTTGTGTGTGTGTGTGTGCGTGCTCGCACGTAGGGCCTATGACAGAATGACAGTGTGGGACCCCAAAGAACTGGGCCAAGATGGGGCTGGCAGAGCAGTAAGCCAAGTATAGGTTTGAAAATCATGCATCCATAAGACAAGTCCTGGGGGTGTCAGAAAACCAGCAGACAGGGGCAGAAGTCAACTTCTGGAATCCATGTTGCCTGGTAGATGCTGAAATATATAACCATGGGGTAGCAGGTAGCCAGTGGGGGGGGGGGGTCTCACCTCAAGCAGGCTGAGTTGTAAATGGTTTTCTGCTTAAGAGATGGGAGGTGAGGAAGAACGGGAGGGAGGGAGGAGAAAGAGGAGTGGATTGGTGAGAGCGGAGGGAGGGTCCTGTGGCCAAGTTCAATGATGCTTTTGTAGTCTTAGTGTTAAAGGACTCTTATGATGTCAAATGAAAAGACACATTCACACATGCATGCAGGTATGAACACACGTGCACACACACATACGACTGTATGAATGCACACGGTGCATGTATTTGTCTGTTCGTTAAATTGTGCAACATGCTTTACCCCGTAAAGCTTCTGTTTGGGGGCTTGCCATAGTCAGTAACAAGCTAGTCTGAGACCTCTTTCAGAGGAGACATTGTGGGGTGCGTTTTACCTCAATTACTGAGCTCAGAACCCTTTTCCCAGCTCACTTTAGGAAGAGCTGATTCAAACAGCATTTGAGAGAACACATAAGTAACTGTCTTTGCTATCTCTGAAATCCTCTAACTTGCTACCTCCTTTGGGCAGAGCGGACACGTGAATCTCAGGTTTGACTCCCAGTCCCAGCTTGGGTCTGCTTGGAGTGCTGGAGAAGATGCTGAGGCTGTTTATGGACTCAGGGGGATGAGTCATGCAATTGACTGGTAATGCCTACGTATGGCTTTGGCTCGAAGGTGGTAAGATCTACACTCATTGCCCATGCGTGGTCCAGCACAGGAGAGCGCTACTAAGCTAATCCAGAGAGATGGCCTGGTACGAGGTGTCGCATTCTTGTTTACGGACCTGGTTTGGTGGAACACGAAATCCCGCTGACCAGTAGAGAGTCATCCCTAAGGAATAGACATGCATCTGCCCGAGAGAAAAGGCACATGGTTAGACGTCATCAGGCCCGTGACTTCGCAGTGCAGCAGGCCACGGGCTGCAGTTCCCACAGCAGGGGTGGGAATCTGGCTCGACCCAGCACCATCTGCACCTCCTTAACCTTCGCCTCCTCCCACGCTGCAGCCGAGAAGTTTGTTTTCTAGCGGTAACTATGACTCCCAGATTGGTGAAAAATAAGAGAGAACATCTGTTAGGGTACTTCTGGGGGGAAAAAAGTTTGCTTTATTGGGGGGGGGGAAGCATGTGACTGGTCCCACACATGCCCTGTTATTTCCATCTGTAATACCACATGATAGACGGGGCCACAGCAGCCATTTTGCACCACGTAAAAGTAAGCACAAGGACCAGAATAGAAGCTCACATCCTGAGTCCTTGTTGAGATCACTGAGCTGCTACCCATACCTAAATTCCTCCTTAGGTAACTAGACAAACCAACTCTGGATGTTGTTCTTGGCACTTTGTGACTCTTATAACCAAAGCCAGCTGCACACTACATGATAGGGCCAGTCTTACAGCAAAGCTCTGTACCTTGTCAGAAAACAACAACAGTGTAACAGGAAGAGCTTGGTCAGACTTCTCTGAACTCCTTGTTTTTAAAGTGAGCGTTCTGCCCCGAACCCCCTAACGACGGAGTACAAAAGCACACGGAAGTGATGGTTGCCAGGTTAGAAGCCTTTTGCTTATTAAAATCTGTTTTGTCTTTACAACAACCCGTCGAGGCAGGCTTTTAACTGTCCCCATTTTAGATAAGAGGAGAGTAAAGCAAAGGGGAGCTACAGAGTCGGCCTGAATAAGACCCAGACACGGGATTGAATCCAAGCCCTAGAGCCGATGTTCTCAGCCCCAGCGCTGTGGGCTCCAGATGAATGGGTGGTCTTTGGTTGATGCCCATTGTCTTGAAGACCATTTTGCTCAGGAAAAGATATCGAAGGGTCATACATATGTTCCTAACATGGGTGGAACTCTGGAAGAGAAGCTCCTCAAGTAGCGAACCATGTGTAAAAGCCATAGTTCCTGGAACAGACAGGGGGTCTAATGCAAGTGGCTTGGGGGTCCCACATCATAGGAATGAGGAGTGAATCGAGCAGCACCTGTGCCAGTAAACTATTGTCTTTATCTGAAATCGCATCCCTAAGACCCAGACCCACCCCCAGACCCAGTGTGGGAAAATTCCCAAGCTCCATCTTGACAACAGTGACCCTGATCGGAAGTGGGGCAGCGTCTGAGCACAGCAGAGGCACCATTCACACCCAGGGCCGTCTGCATGCCAAAGCTCTGTCTGAAAAGGTCCTGGGGGCACAGCTGAGCCCAGTAGGCTCCACCCCAAATCCTGAATGCAGCCTCTGGAGCGGCAGGGGAGAAGGCCGGGGAGAAGGTTTTGGAGGGCAGACCTGGCTCTGTACACAGAACACATCTGCCTGCTCAGAGGGTGCGGAGAGGTGAGGAAGCTTATGGGCTCCCATGTCTGCCACCAGCGCCTGGTCCAGACTCGGGACTGGTGCTGGATGCGCTGCTTAGAGTAAGATGTCAGTCTCAGATGCAGCCGAGGCTTGAGAGGGTCCTAAGCACAGCCCTGCTGCGACCTCTACACTCCTGACTTCCCAGATACCCCTCACAACCCTATGCCTAATTGGATGAAGGGAGAATTGATGTGGTGAATGGAAGGGAGCCGTGGTCATCAGAACTGCTTGGGCGTAGTCATCCAGATGACCCTGTCTGCTTCTTCTTCCTAAGGAGGCAGAGGATAGTGCCTTCAGCCTCTCCTGGAGGCACTCCAGGGGCCAGTCAGAACAGAGGGGTAAGCAGCCAATACAAACACTTTAAGCTCCCTTAGAACCCAGCCCCACCCCACACCGGCTCTCCCTGACTCAGACTCACTATTCTTCTTTCCCTAGCTGGCGTCTTCTAAGCATCCCTGCCCAGTTCTGGGCTCAGCCTCTTCTGACCTAGAATTCCCCAGGGCCTGACCTTCTGCATGGAGGAGGAAACAAGGGGAGCTGGATTCTCTCTGGCTCTGGTCTGCTAGGGCACAGGAGTGGCTGGACCTTCCTCAGGCCAGCCAGGGGAGTGTAAAGCCTTCAGCCAGCAAGTGCTGGAGGACCCAAGGACGTCCCTGAGGACCCAGGGACGTCCCCCCAGCAGCACTTCATAGCTAGTTCAGCCCAGCTACTCTAAAAAGCAGAGTCTAGCAAGCATAGGGTGCCAGCATGTCATTCAGAAGCTATAAGCCCAGAGCAATCAGAATGAGGAGGGAAAGAAAACAAGAAATGTAAAGTCCCCATGCTGTCACAGAGCCCGAGGACAGACAGCAGAGGTGACTCCCTGGCTCTCAGAAGCAATCTCCAGAAGGTGTGAAGAGACTGTACATTGTAAATCCATCCGTGAGGAGAAAGAGGAGAGAGGATCGGCCCTCTCCGTCAGCCCTCTCACCCACCACTGGCTAGGGCGTGTCCGTGTCAGTACTATCCCTTTGCCACTTGCATATCACATTGCTGTGTCCTTGGAGAAAGCCAGAGCTCAGAGTCGGTGTGACGGTTTGCTGAGTTCAGAAGGTGACCGGCGACTCAGCCCAGGTGGGGCACCAAGCGGGAGATGCAGGCAGGAGCCTGAGAACCAGCTGGAGCCGTCTTACCAGAGGCCCCATGACTCAGCCGGGGATCTCACAGCTGGGGAGGCGTGCGGGCCTGGAGGAAGGAAGTCTGTGCAATGGGCGCTCTGTGCTTCCTCCGTTGCCGGATCACTGGAGCTACACGGAACCTGACAAACCAAACCTGGAAGGCCCGTTCTCTTCCCAGAGTCCGAAGGGAAAGCAGCAGCGTTCCAGGGTGTCCTGGGAGGAGCAGTACCCCAGATCCACAGGTTCCCCATGAAAGGCCAAGGAAGAAGGGCCGCGCTCACCCAGCCCTGTGCGGCTGCCCCGGCATTCTGAAACTCGAGCTCTTTATTATTATTATTATTTTTAGCTGAACATACTGGAGCTCATGGCTCTTCAGAGGAAAACAGTTTTTCACTGAGTAAATCCAGAAGTCTTCAGTGATGGCACCATCAGCATAAGGCACTTGACATGGCTATTAGTATCATCATCATCATCATCATCATTATCATCATCATCATTATCATTATTATTTGTTTTATTATTATCTTAATGTTTGCTTTATTATTATTATTATTATTATTAGTATTAGTAGTAGTAGTAGTAGTAGTAGTAGTAGTAGTAGTATTGGCTTTTAATTGTTTTGTTTTGTTGGTTTATCAAGACAGGGTTTCTCTGTGTGGCTGTCCCGGAACTCAATTTGAAGACCAGGCTGGCCTTGAACACCTGCCTCTGACTCCCTAGTGCTGGGATTAAAGGTGAGTGCCACCACTGCCCAACTCTGGCGTATTTTATTCTCTCTCTCTCTCTCTCTCTCTCTCTCTCTCTCTCTCTCTCTCTGTCGCTCTCTCTCTCAGCATGAAATACATTTCTGCATCGCACATGAATGCTGTCCATTCCTCACTGACATCTATCTTATTTTTAGTTCGTGAATGACAACGTGCCGCTGCAGCTAAAGCCATCTGAACCCCACCTAAAGACAAACGCCATTCATTTAGATGACGCTCTTGCTTCGTGTTACCAGTGGTCATATTATGAAGATCATTATCCAAGCGCTCACCAACATTTCTTTTTATATTCCTGTGTGTGTGTGTGTGTGTGTGTGTGTGTGTGCGTGTGTGATGTATAGACACATATGGGGACTGTGCATGTGCCCACGTGCACACACGTGGAAGCCAGCGACTGGCGGTTGGGTACCTTCCTTTAGCACTCCCTCTTTATTTTTTGAGATCTCTTACTGAAGCTGGAGCTTAACAGTTGATTGAACTAGCTGGCCAACTAGGCCCTGGAATCCTGCAGTCTCCATCTTTTAGCATTGGTATTATGGGCAAGCACCACCACGCCTGGCTTTCTGCATGCTTACATGCAAGCACGTTAACCAGGAAACCACCTCCCCAGCCCCAACACTGTTTTTAATGCTGACAAAACTGGATCGGCAGAGTTACGTCTCTATCACCTAATTGACTGAGAAACTTGGGTTCGGTGAGGTTGAACGGCCTTGTCCGAAAGCTAGTGAGTTGCTGGCAAGAAAGCCTGGAAACAACCAGCTTTAAGCCCGCTCTTCCTCAGAACTGGTGTGGGCAGAGAGTCTGGGGTGTCTCCCCAGGAGAGGCAGCAGACCACGCCTACCTGTGATGCATCCGGCTGCTCCTCCTCATTGAGTCCCTGGAGCAGTTCAGGAGCCTTGAATGGTGCAGCCTCTACATGAGAAACGTGGTCTTGGAAGGAAAGACTTCCAGCTGCAGAAAGCAGGAGTGACCAGGGGCAGACCACATAGTCTGAGGAATCTGAAAACGAGACAACGTGGGGTATAGGAAAAGGGCCAGTGTGCCCAACAGCACTTGCTCCTAAGACGGACTATAACCTATATAGACACAGAACAGAATGAACTCCACCCAGCATATAGAAAAGTGTATCGCAAAAGGGTAGCTGTAACCCGGTAAGAATTTAGCACCTACATCTGAATCTATCAAAGACCTGAAAATTTTAAAGAGCTTCTGGAAATTGCTGCAGACCTGAGTTCCTTGCAGCGGGTCCAGGGCCTGAGGCAGCTGGTCACAGATGTACAGCAGGTCGTCAGATCCCCAGGATGGAGACAGGAGTGAGCTCAGGAGGAGGAGCAGCTGAGGCACAGCTGTGCAGCCTCCCTCCACAGGCTGGCGCTGGGACCCAGGGCCCTCCCTCACACGCCCTGATGCTGATGCTGCGGCTGCTAAGGCAGCGGCTTCCGAGTCCATACCCAAGTGTTGGCTCTCTGTATCCACCTCATCTGCCAGCTGAACACCCCATACCTCCAAATCGCCTTTCCATCCTGTCTCCTTTAACCATTTCTAGGAACAATTCTTCCCAGAGAAGGCTCTGCAGAGACCTCCCAGGAAGCAGGGGCTCTCCTACTGTGTCCAGGAGACCTTGATATGAATATGAAATTACCAGGCAGGGGCAACTCTGCCCTGGACTTAGCTTTGAGACATGAACACCCTTCTGTACCTCAAGGCCTGGCCTCACCCTGTGACCATTTTCTCATGGACCTGACCACATAGGTGCTGCAGGTTCGGGTCTTCCTGACCAACACCGTCGGCCTGTCCCCCTGAGCATGCCCACATCCTAAAGGGTCCCTCCTAATTTCCATACCCTCTGTGAGTCATCACCTGACAATTGCCTCAGCCCCACCTGGACCATGACTGAAGACTATCGCTGGCCAGATAATCCAGGGACCTTAATCATCATGAGCTATAAGCACAGCTCCCCCATCAGGACAACAGCCACCCTGAGGAGGGAGATGAGCCCTCGGCTCCGAGGATCTGTGTAGAATGTCCTGACACCTTCGTTTTCCCCACATCACAGCTTGGTGACTGTTCCTGTTAACCTCCCTTGTTTAGAACATGGGTTCTGCCTTCTGATGGGACAAAGTCTGACAGACAGAGTGTGGGCATGTCCCAGGTGTCAGAAGAAGCCAATGTTGCTGCCTCTGGTCTCTCCATAAGCACCACGCAAGCCCACAGCAGAGGCATAGCCTTTGGTTCTTGGTGCTTTGGTTGTGTGGCACAAGCCTTAGAAACAGGCCACCTCTCACGGCAGCTGCCTGGTGGGTACCATTTGTGGTCTTGTTCTGAAAGCTTAGGGTTGATCACAGATCGAGAAGTTTGTTTAGGAGGCTTTACTTTCATTGTCCGGTGACTCAGTTGCCCCAAACGCTCTCTTACCATTACGTAGGTCTTCCAGGAGCCGCTCAGCAGCCAGTGACAAGAGGGACCAGATTTCCTCCTCAGACAGGGCTTCACCTCTGACTTGCAAGGCACTGGCAAGTGTCACAGAGGCCACACTCATGCCTGTGAAGACACACACGGGACAGAGCACTGTAATTCGAGAAATGCTCTATCACTCCAGCTACTGGGGAGTGTGCGGACACCCTGCTTCCAGCCCCTGCACCGCTGAGGCCCAGGGCAAGCAACCTGGAGACGTAAAAGTGTTCAGACAGGTCTGTGGCTTCTTGGCGAATGAGCAATAAATTGATCAATTAATTCTCAGAGGAAAGGTTGACGAGGTGACAAGAAATGTGTAGCAAGTACCCCTCCTCTAGGACAGTGCCCTATACCAGGGAGTGTTTATGACCTACTCCTCATCTCTGTCTGGGAAACAAGATCAACAAACATTTCAGCCTGAGACACGGGTACACCCTTAGTTGTAAGAGCTCCCACCACTGAGCAGGCCGTGGTGCCAGCACAGGTCCTCTGGCCAGCGCTTGCCTGCAGAGGGAGAATCCCCCAAAGGGAAGAAAAGTCTCAATTCCCGAGCAAAAAGGATGCACCGAGAAGCTGGAGGAAGCACCCCTGCCAGGAGAGCTGCTTTGTTTCCTTCTAGAAGGATCCTTTAAACCAAAGCTGACATTTCAACTTGGCCCCCCCACCCCCAAGACATGCTCACTAATCTCCAAAGCCCTGCTGGAGGCAGCTGGAAGGGCTAAAGCTTTTCCTAATCTGTTTATGGTGGCAGAGCTTTTTCCGCAGCCAGAGCCCCGCAGGCAGGTAGACCTTGTCCTGCTGGGTAGGGAGCCCACAGGCAGGCCGGGCCTCCAGGTGCTGAGCACAACTGACTGCTCACGGGGGGGGGGGGGGGGGGGGCCTGGCTCTCCAAGCTGCACCTGGACACCCGAGGGGGCTCTGGGAGCTGTGATTTGTCACGAGGACTCTAGGAGGGCACCTCTGGTCTCCAGGCACTGAGGAGCCTCTAGCCAGCTCACGCATGGCAAGCGGGACTCTGGCAGGCCTTGTCCTTCTTCCTGATTCCCTCTGCCTCGCCCAAGCCCACTGGATCACACTCCTACAGGAGCCCCAAGGTCCACTCCCTTATTTGGCCACTTCCTCCCCTGAGGCGGACTACCAGGGTCCAGCTAGCAAAGTATTGAAGTCCAGCAACCAAAAGCTTCCTTTAGGCTCACCTAATGAACATGCCTAATTACATTTAAACACCTCATCCGAGCATGGGATTTCCCTGTTTATCTTCATAAACTGCCATTTGCCTATGGGCAGCATCTGTCTCCTCTCTGAGAGGTAGTCCTTCATCCTCACAGGACCAATGGTCCCTCCTCCCTCTCCCCTGTTCTCTTCCCCTCCCCCTCTTTCTCGTTCCCCTGTCTTTATCTCTTATTCCCTGCCCTATGTCCATCTGGGGCAAACAAACCTTCTTTGAGCCGACTGACTCTGTGTGTGTGTGGGGGGGGGGGGTTCCCTACACCTACAGACGCAGACAGGAATCAGTCCCAGCAGCCAGGGGAATGGCTGAGGTGCTGCACGATCTGGCTACACCTCGTGGATCGTTACACAGTGCCTGTGTTCGCCAGAACCACACCACACCCATATTTCTACAATCATATATACCCACTCAGATCTTCCGGAGAGGAATCAGAGCTCAACCCAGGGCTCTTCATCCTTTTTTTTTTTTCTTTTTCTCTCGGTTCCATTGTTTTCACTTTCTCTCTTCACCTTTTCCTTTTATCCCTTAAACACTGTTAAAGGACATTCCCATTTATCTGCAACTTTCTAACTGCAGTCACAGGGAGTGGCTTTTATCAAAGATAAGGGAGAAAGGATTTGATTCTCAGACAAAACTCTCAAAATTCCAAGGGGAAGCCAAGACTAGAAAAACAACAACACAAAACACAAAACATCTACAATGTAAATCTGTTAGGCAGACTGACTGGTTGAGAAGTCACTTTGATTCAGCAATGCCAAAGAGGAAAGGTGGCCTTGTCACAGAGCCCCTGAGCACAGGCCTAAAACTCACAACTTTCAAACATTAGCTCAAAGCAGGCTAGAGCTTTAACATAGTTCACAAACTATACCTTTTCAGGGCAGCAAAGGAGAAAACATGGGGACTAAGAATGGTAAAACGTTTTGTGAACTTAATACCAAGAAAACAATCTGTAAAAGCATGTTTAAGTAGTAAATAGGACATCAGCAAAATTGGATTTTTTGCTCTGAGAAAAATCCCATGAAGAGTATGAAAAGCAAATTTTACTAAGATAAAATATTTTAAAACCACATATCAGAAAAGACACACGTATTTAGACTGTATATTTTTAAATTTTCACAACCCATCAGTAAAAAGATGGATTCAGAGACAGCCCAGTGGTCAGAATCTCTCGCTGTCTAAGCAGGAGGACCTGAGTTCGAATCTCAGAGCACCTGTAAAAGCTGGCTGCGACATAAGAGCCATAGTCACCTCTACCACGCGGGAGGAGCAGACAGGTAAATACCCGGAAGTTCAGATGCCAGCTAGCCTGGCAGGCAGGCAGGCAGCACTGTCAGGGGTGCCGGGAGCCTTCCTCAAACAAGGCTGAGATAAACTGGGCGTGGTGGTGCATGCCTGTAATCCCAGAATTTGGGAGGCAGAGGTAGGTGGATTTCTGAGTTCGAGGCCAGCCTGGTCTACAGAGTGAGTTCCAGGACAGGCAGGGCTACACAGAGAAACCCTGTCTCGAAAAAACAAAAACAAAAACAAAAAACAAAAACAAAAAACAAAAAACCAAGGCTGAGATGAGGGCCAACCCAACGCCATTTTCTGACCTGTACGTCCTTGCCACGATAAGTGCATATCCACATTCACCTCCATGAACACTTGCTCAGTTGTACAAACACACACAAGCAAACAAACAGTATAATTAGAAAATGACACAGACATGTCCCCAAAGATATTTGTACAGATACCAAATTAAACCCATAAAAACATATTGAACATGATTAGATATGAGAGAAATGCAAATTAAGGCCACAAGGACATGATACTGCAAACCCTCTGAAATTACTAAGATAAACACTTGTCATAACCCAAACGCCAGTGGGTACTCATAGAAACCCAATCTCTCACACAGCCAGCGAGACTGTGAAGCCGACGTGTATGCCGGGAAACAGCTTGTTAGTCTCTTATGAAGTTAGGCATGCAACTGCTATTTGACACAGAATAAACAAGTAAATGTGAACACGCATGTAAACACACACGCTCGCATGCACTCAGTCCCATCTAAGTGTGGAAGCTCTGCTCAAGCTCACTGGAGTCGGCCACCCCAGACTCCAACTGGTGACAGGTGTGTGGGTGCAGACACACATATGGACTGAGACAGTCTCAAAATCCAAACGCCGAAACTCCTGCACAAAGGCCACACTGCGCCCAAGAGGCATGTTGGACTTTGTCAGAAATGCGACTGCAAAATCCAAATGGGAAACGTGTACGTCAAACAATTGGAGTCCTCAAGCAAAGTAGTATTTAAAGAAAGGAAAGGGAGAGAAGGAGGGAGGGAGAGAGGGAGGAGGGAGGGAGGGAGGAAGGGAGGGAGGGATGGAGGGAGGGAGCCACAGAATGTCAAGGTCAGAGCCTTTCCAAGTCTTCCTATCCACAGAAGCAGTGAGGACATGAGGGCTCCCTCAACACCACAGGGTTAGGCTGCAGCCATGGCTCTTTTTAATCCCATTCTCTGACCTTGTTACTATCGGAACTGTCCGCATGACCCCTGGAAATCTCTCAAAAAGAATTATTTGTACTGGAGCCGGAAAGATGGCTCAGCAGTTAAGAATACATACTGCTCTTGCAGAGAACACATGATTTTTTAAAAAAGTAAAAGTAAGATCTTGAAGCTAGCTAGCCTCCAACAATGCTCTAAAAAGAAAAGAATGGTCTACATTGACCCAATTCAGAGTTCCTCCGGTGCCAACGGAAGTTTCTATAGAGGCATTTAAAAAAAGAATCAGTGTCAATTATTTAACATGGCAGCTATCCATGAGCACAGCAGGATTCGCACAGACAGCAAGTAAGGCAAGAATCCATAAGGTAGCTGGCGAGTAAGAAGACATCAGCCAATCAGAAAAGTCTTCAAACGTCTCCAAGAACCTTGAGAGTCACTTTTACTTGTCCTACTGTGTCCCTGTCAGGGTGGCACGTGTGCTCTGGATTATTTACAAAGGCTCTAAGTGTTCACCTCCAGCCCTCCATTCGAAACCAAACAAGTCAGCAGCAGACGCTAAGCCAGACTGTGGGCTGCTCAGCAAATAGACGGAGGCATGTCCTTGCATCACCCAGAGACCTGTTGGGAGTACAGAGGTCCTTGTGTTTAAAGATAAGCACCAAGGCAAGCAGTAATGTGAGCCATAGCACCGCCTCTCTGTGAGAGAGAGATCTAACCTATTTTTCCACACAGAGGGCAGGAATGGAGGTAGTTAATAGACTGGTGATATGCGCTATCTGTAGGTCCAGGCCATACCAACCTCCAACAACCAGGACCGGAGGTGACTAATAACCCAAATGACCTCTATCTGTGTGACCTATGACCTAGACCACACCAGTTCCTCCCCTAGGCTCGTAAGGTAATACGTGCAGCCTATCTGTAGAACCCAGCTTCGTGGAAGAAGTGAAATACACTCTGAGTCTTGATGGAATATGGGTACTTGTGCCCTGGGGATTGTGTTACACGAGGAAACTTGTTTTCCAAACTGTATTGTACTTAAATATGCCTACAGTAAACTGCCAAGTGTCTGAATGTAGAAGTTTGAACCAACACCAGCTACTGAGTCGTGTTAGATTGATTTCCTTCTTGCCTCACACAGATCAACGCTCTGCTGGCCTTGGTGTTTGCAGAGACGCCCTCAAAGACTAAGAAGGCTTGTTGGGTCCAGGCATTTAATGGCATTCCTCACCAACCTTAGCGACTACTAAATTAACTGAGTGGAGACCTTAGTGCACACACACAGCAGAGAGTGCAGGGCTTGGAGGGTAATTAAAGGTGTGAACAACAATCAGGGACAGCCACGGCATTCCTGGAGAAGAGCAGGAGGGAGATTTTTCCAGAAGTGCCTTCTATATCATTTAAAATCATATTTTTAATCCACTCTAGAAACATATGACACACACAAAGAAACAAGCACAGTTTCTCGTAGGGACTGGAAAGACATCCCAGGGGCTGAGAACATCTGCTGGAGGAGGAGGGAGGAGGAGGGAGGAGGGAGGAGGGAGGAGGGAGGAGGGAGGAGAGAGGAGAGAGGAGAGAGGAGAGAGGAGAGAGGAGAGAGGAGAGAGGAGAGAGGAGAGAGGAGAGAGGAGAGAGGAGAGAGGAGAGAGGAGAGAGGAGAGAGGAGAGGGAGGAGAGAGGAGAGAGGAGAGGGAGGAGAGAGGAGAGAGGAGGGAAGGAATGGCGGGAAGGGACTGAAGAACACTGAGAGGAGCAGAGAAGGAGCAGACAGCAAATCCTCAATAGGACACGCCCAGCTGATTTGTCCTCTAAACCCAAGCTGGTGCAGGGACATAAAGGAGTGACATATTCAACGTACAGGGAAGGAAAAGGCTGTCGTGAATTCGATCCCTAATAAAGCAGTCCTTCAGCTTAAAGGGGAGGGGCTGGAGACGTCTGGAAAAATCTCCCTCCTGTTCTTCTCCAGGAATGCCCTGGCTGTCCCTGATTGTTGTTCACACCTTTAATTACCCTCCAAGCACTGTACTCTCTGCTGTGTGTGTGTACTAGGGTCTGCCATTAAATGCTTGGATCCAACAAGTCTTTTTAGTCTTGGAGGGGGGGAGTCTCTACAAAAGACCAGTATTTGGTTTTCATAACACGTGACAGCTCACATATACATGTAACTGCCAGCTCCAGATCTAGCACCCTCTGCTGCCCTCCATGGGCTCCTGGACAGGCATGGCACATGTAAGCTCAGGCAAATACACACACACACACACACACACACACACACACACACACACACACACAGAACAAACAAGTCTAAAAGGAAACTGAAAGCCAGATCAAGGCACTCCCACATAAACGCAAGCACTAATTTGTTGCTGGTAGGGTTGTCCCACCCTCAAGAGCTAAAGGGGTCCTTCAGCCTGAGTTTAGCACGCACAGTGATTCAGATCCGCATGAGAAGAGCTCCAGGAGGGGTGACAGAAGAGAGGTCAGCTGCGACCCTTGATTTAAAAGGAAGAACAACATCCAGCAGGAACCGCACACATGCTCACCAGGGCCAACCTCTCTCGTGGCCAAGGCTGAGAGGCCCTGGAGACCTGAAGCTGTGGTTCTTATTGTAGAAAGTGGTATTATCACAGCGTCCACAGTGAGTGCAGCCCGGTTCCCCTCCTCAGACCTGTTCTAAGGCATGACCATGAGGGCTCTGCAGGAAGGAATGCGCACATCCCGCTTTTCTGTGCAAACTCTCTGCCCGACAGGCTCCAGGCCTGCAGCAGTGTGGTATGACCTGCCCCGGGGAAGCTGGGAGCCAGAGGAGAGCACAAGTGCCTAGAACCTTCCAGAGTCCGGGCTTCCCTTAGCCACAGCTTTCCACACCAGCCGCCCATGGGAGACACCCCAGTGGACAGTAGCAGCCCCCGTGGGTCTACTTTACAGACTCCTCCGCTCCAGGCCAGTCGCCAAGAACCAACCTGATGTCTCAGTAAGTGGACATGTTCTTCAGATGTGGTTCTGGAGCCAGTTCATACTTCCTCTGACGAAAACACGAGCCTGCCTCCCTAGTGCTTAATGGATGTCAAGCCAAATTCAGTGTGTTGGGTGGGTCAGTCATTTCAGCCTCGTTACAGAATGTAAATGGTACTGTTGTTGTATCCACTTTACAGATGTGGAAACTGAGGGCCAGCATCATGTGGCTCTGGGTGCAGGCCTGTGTTCCCAACTTCCAAGGCAATGCACTTTTCCTCTGTATTCTGCTGACTGTGGGGACGGCATGGAGCGCCTTACAGAGCGGCAGTCTGGAGAGTCTGCAGCTGGGAAGCCTTTCATCACACCACGATGCCTCTGGGCTTCTCTCCAAGTTTCTCTAAATGGTCTGGTGGGCAAGGTACTGCTGTGCAGTGAACTAAAACGGGTACTATTAACTATTAAAAGAATACAGGATCACATTTCACAGAGCAATCTGGGCAGCCGGCTAGTGTGGAGTCTCTGAAAAAGCACCAGGCCACGGCATGGCTCTAGCCAACACACACAACCCCCATCTCATCCCCTATGAGCCTTCCTTTATCTCGTCTCCATGGACCTCATTATCTGAGGACTTTTGGAGTCATCTCAAGGCCTAAGATCCCTCTTGCCTTCCCAGGCTAAGGGATGCGTTCACAGACCCAAGCCTGTGCTTTCCCAGGCTTTTGTGCATCCTGCCTGCTGAGACTCATTCCGGTTAACCTTCAAGCCTGCAGCAGCCCTCAACCTGGTTTGCTGCAAGCTACACTCTACTACCCAAGGTCTTCAGAGCTTCTCACATGGACCATGGAGGAGGAAGCTAGAATTTCGTCTACGAGGCTGTCAGGGTAATGCTGTCTGAGACATGCTTTATTTAATGTGTATTTATTAAGGGTAGAGTGTACTTCAAGTTCTCAGAGTAAGTGGCCAGTAAAACCCCCTACCTGTGTGAGGGCTGGGGACCAGCATGGGAAAACACGCAATGCACAGGTAAGCAGATAAAATGCATCCATCTCAGACTGAAAGGCTGCAGAGGGAGATGAGGCGAGCTGGTGTATGGCAGCATACAGTTACAGGGAAGGAGAGGGTCCAAGATCAGCAAAGGAATCTTGGGAGGTGGTATCTGAGCCGAGACTCTCTCGGAGGTTGAGAAAGCACTCTGTGGGGGTGGGGCGGGTTCCGGCAAAAGCTTAACAGAGTTCAAGAACACAAGCACCCTGCGTGGTAGAGAATGTGGTGAGAAGACAGAGGACAGAGATGGGAGACAGAGTCACAGAGGTTAGCAGGAGCAACAGGAAGCTTGGCCAACCGCAGGCTGCTGCTGTGCAGGACAAATGCTACTGTGCAGTGCACTAGTGCATTTGGAGCAAAGGCAGGCTGGAGTCCCAGTGCCCAGGCCTGCAGCTGAGCAAGTGTGTGTGTGTGTGTGTGTGTGTGTGTGTGTGTGTGTGTGTGTGTGTGTGTGTGTGTGTGAGAGAGAGAGAGAGAGAGAGAGAGAGAGAGAGAGAGAGAGAGAGAGCTGTGCCTCACCTGTCATGTGAACACATGGCCTTCATCACTGACACAGCTTACACTACCCCACTCACAGGAAGAACCCTGCATCCACATGCCCTAGACAGCTGCTGATCGATGATACCTGGGTGGTCGCTTGTGACAGGCCACCTACCCCAGCCGATTCCATGTGTGTTTGATGTCAAGCTATTGGGCGGTATTGACCAGGTGCTGGCTTCCGAAGAGGTAAGGGTCTCTGCTGGCCCTTAGTGTCTTTTGTGTATTGGCCTTGAGTAGTGTAACTCCCTGAACTTCCCAGGCCCCGCTCCAGCTTCCATCAAGGAACCACTGAGGAGCTCTGTCCTCAGCCCATGGCTTTTAGATAGACCCACAGCCCTCTGGAATGCCCCGGGAGGGAAGGTGGGCCCAGGTCTCTAGGCCCCATTCTTATCTCTGGCGTTCAGGGTACAGATGCCCACAAAGTGAAGGCATAGATGCACAGCCACAGGAGGCAGACTGTGGGCAGTGCAGATCCTCCTGGCCCCACGGCAGCGGGCGGCCAGGCACTGTCCCTTCCTCGGGTGGTTTTCTATCATTTATTACTGCCTCTCATTCTAAAGGTCTCGGCATTTGCACTGCCTTCCATAGCCTCTGAAGTATTGGCTTCCAGGTTTTGATCTCAGGTCCTGCATTACATTCTAGTGGCTGTTGTAAGAAATTATCGCAGGCTCGGTGACTTAAAAGAACAGAAATTCATTTTCATATAGTTTCAGAGGCTACATGGCTGAAATCAGAGTGAGTGCAGGGCTGCGCTCCCTCCTGGTACTCGGCAGGGGCAGCACTCAGGGGCATATTCTTTGCCTCTTTCAGTTTCAGATGGTTGTCAGAATTCCTGGGTTTATGACCGCATCATTTGGGCATTGGCTCTGGAGTCATGCTGTCTTCTCTGTCCCCGTCTTGTGAACACAGAGATGTGTGAGGTCCACCTAGATAATCTAGAATACACTCCCATCTCAGACACTTTAACTTGGTTGCATCTACAGTCTCTTCTGCATAGAAGGTAGCCACCATAGATTCCCCAAGTGAGAGTGTGGTTCTCCCTACGGTGACTTTGTGGACGGGTATTATTCAGGCCTCCCCAGGCCCTGTATTCACTCCATACTCTGAAAAAGCCACGATGTGAGCTTCAGACATTGAGTCCCCAGCTTTCTGACCCTGTGTGACCTTGTGCACTGGGATATGCTGAACCTCTCTGAGCCTCGGTTTTGTTATCTGAGGACGAGGGTCAGCAGCTGCTGCATCCCAGAACTGTTGAGATTATAGTGAAGCACTCAGAATAGAAAAGGAGCTGCACTCATCCTGACTCCTGTGTCTTTCCATCTCTGCTGCGACCGTCCAGACCAGGTTTTCAAGCATCAGGACTCCGAGCAGCTTCCAAGACATGACTTTGAAGATATGGTGCTAATTGTTTCCATCTGTCTGCTGGGACTGAGGGACAGTAAACATCCCATTTTCACCCTCACTGAAATGCTTCAACTCTCTCGGGGCCCCCAAAATAGACACCCCAGAAGGAACCATGGAGGGTTTGGGAATTCTAAGGAGTCACAGCTTGGGGAAAGATCTCATCCACACTGTTCTGTAACCCCACCACCCTGCTTCTTACACCTTTGGAATGTCATTGAAAACTATCCATCCACAATGAAATCAAGATCCAAGAGGACTTAGCTACTAGAAAAGCTGCATCTCCCCTCCCCATAATGGAAAAGAATCTTCTGTTCCATTCAAGCCTTTGTTCAAACTAAAGACTCCAGGGCTCTGCCCTTCCAGAGTTCTCTACAGTGACCTCTGCATCACTGTGACCAAACACCTGACAGAAACAACATTCAAGGGCTGGTTTCAACATTCATCATGGTTTCAAAGGCACTCTCCACCATAGAGAAGATCTCAGTGAAGTTCTTGATGGCAGCTCTTCCCATGATGGCTGTGGTGTTTCTAGAAGGCATGGTCCTCATAAGCTCACATAGGTGAATGCTTGGTCATCAGAGAGCAGCGCTCTTTGAGAGGAATTAGGAGGTGTGGTCTTATTGAAGGAAGTGTGCCTCTTTGGGTGTTCTTTGGGTTTTCAGAAGCCCAAGTCAGGCTGTCTTAGGATTTCTATTGCTGCAAAGAGACACCATGACCACAGAAACTCTTATAAAGGGAAACATTTAACTGGGGCTACCTTATAATGCATAGGTTTAGTCTATTATCATCATGGTAGGAGGGAAGAATGGTAGCCCACAGGCAGACATAGCACTAGGGGGTAGCTGAGAGTTCTACATAGGATAAGCACACAGTAGGAAGAGAGAAACGCTTGGCCTGTCTTGAGCATTTGAAACCTCAAATTGTCCCACTCCCTGGTAACCAAGCACCCACATCTATGAGCTTATGGGGGCCATTCCTATTCAAACCACCACACCAACCCAGTGGCTCCCTCTTCTTGATGTCTACAGCTCTGGATGCAGGACTCCCAACTCCTCCAGCACCATTTTTGCTTACGTGCCACCATACTCCCTGGCATGACGATAATGGATTAAATCTCTGAAACTGTAAGCAAGCCTCAATTGAATGCTTTCTTTTTTAAAGGTTGCTGTGGTCATGGTGTCTCCTTATAGTAATAAAACATTGACTAAGACAATGGTCAACTAGAAAGCAGAGTGAGAGGTGGAGCTAGGGCCTTCATAGGCTTGCTACTGGTGACCTAGTTAGGCTAGGCAGTTTCCACCCCCTAAAAGATTCCTTAGTCCCCTGAGACAAATCCATCACAATGAATGAGACTTCAAGACATGAGCATCCGGGGAACATTCCAGATCCTTACCGTAGCAAGCACGTAGTGCCTAGAATTGTACCAGTACTGCCTCTCCACATGTATCTTTTGTTCCTGGCCCCCTAAGCCCCATGGCCGACCCACATTGTGGAGACAGCACTGTTGACACATGACATTGAACAAGGACACTCTTGAACTCGCTGTTCCTCATCTGTAAGGCCGAGGCATCAGTTCCTATGTAACAGGTTAGTTCTGCCCAACTGCCCACCTCTCTGTGGTGCTCCAAGATGGATGGCCCTCTCATCTGTATCTTAGGCACTGGCATCCATCCAGAGGTACAGTGTCCAGCCATTGTGGTAGTTTGTCTCCTATCCCCAAGTCTTTTACATTGTATCTCTTGCATTTGCTATAGTCTTATTCGCTTAAGAAATAAATTCCCCAATGTAAACCCATTTATTTACAAATTAAACCATTTGTTATTGTAGCAATGAGAAATTCGCATCATTAGATGTAACTAGAAGGTAATTATAACCGTTTTCTTTTCAATGTATTGAATTCATGGCAGGTAATAATGCTCCAGAGGCCTGGTCTTTTCTTTGGAAAGAAGCAATTAGTTTGAGAAATGGGGAAAGTCTGTGGTTCTAAACATACTGTCTTCCTGACATTATCTGAAAAGTTTAAAGTAAAATGTCAAAAACATAACTCAAGGTTATTGATGCAGCTTCTGTTCGACCCAGGCCCAAGGGGTCCTACCTGCTCTCCTGGAAGTGCCACTTCAGCCTTTCTGAAACCTTGTGGGGCTCCTTCTATGTCCTCAGCATGAGCTGGCTGGGCCTTCAGCTGTCACACTTTATGGTGATGAGCTGAAGGAAATACAGGGCTTGACCTCATTCAGGGTTTCTTAAACTTTTGTAGTTTCCATGAAAATGCTTTAAACCAAACAAGGCCAAAAAAGAAAAAAAGTCCTTCATCCTTCTCCAGATGAAGAAAGTGAAATTTAACTGCTGACTGATTGCAAAAGTCACATGGTCAGGAAAACATGGACCTGTGAGCTACAAGACTAGCTAGAGCGACCTCCAGTTAAGTTGACATTCTTTTTTTTTTTTTTGGTTGTGAGTTTTAAAAGCAACTGTTTCAAAGTACTGAGCTCTACCAATTTAGTGATTTACATATGAAAAGAACCATTTCATCTGGTATTGGGTTAAAGTTCAGCTAACTCATGTCTGTGGAGACCATGTTCTCTGAAAAGCAAGGCTCAGATTCCACTTGCTACATCGCATTAACTGTTGTATCTATAACTACAGCTAACAAACAGTAAATTGCATAACTTCTAGCTAAACAAACATAATGCCTACACTAAAGGCATATTACCTTTCATATTACCAAATATATCATGCAGGGTTGTTGATAAAAAATGTACAAGTTATACACACACACACACACACACACACACATATATACATATATAAATATATATATGTGTATACACACACACACACACACATATATATATACATATATATATATATATATATATATATATATATATAATATGAGAAAACACAATCTAAATAGACAAGTAAATGGGCTCTGGAAAACATCTTGGAATTATCATACTAGAGATAAAAATAATTGGCTAATACATTAAGGACTCTAGTTTTAAAAGTGGATATTATACCTAAATAATATAAACAGAAAGATAGAAATTCTAAAAAATAAAATTTTAAAAAATGCTTGCAATCAGTCTGAGCTTCATAGGAAGTTCTAGAACAGCTTAGGATATAAGGAAAACTCAGTCTCAAAAACAAACAAGAAAAAAATCAGCCTCATTGTGAGAGAAATGAGGATTCGCTTCAGAGGTCATGTTCTGAAGAAAGAGTCAATGAAGACTTTCCTAACTGAAACTCAGAGACAAGGGGGAAATGCCAATGTGGAGCAGATTATCCAAGACCTGTGTGCAACAGGAAGCCTCTGTCTGTCCTCATAGGAAGGGGACAGTGGCAGAGCAAAGATGCTGACAGGTAACAGCTGAGCAGTTTCCAAACTTGTAGCAGATACAGACCCAGGAATCTCAAAGAACTTTAATCAGGACAAAACGATTAACTCATGGACATACCATACAGAAAATATTGGAAACCAAACACAAGAAAACCCTGGAAGACCCCAGAGAAAAATCACAGCTTACCTAAAATGAAAAGGTTAAGAAGTATGCTAGAGTTCCCTTCTAAAGAAGAAGAAGAAGAAGAAGAAGAAGAAGAAGAAGAAGAAGAAGAAGAAGAAGAAGAAGAAGAAGAAGAAGAAGGAGAAGAAGGGAAAAGAAAAGAAAATTCCCAAGCAAAAAGATAGTGAATCAAAATATCTAAAGTCCTGAAATAAGACCACTCACCTACAACTCTGTATGCAGGAAAAAAAAATGTTTTCAAAAGTTAGGATATAAATTTCTCAGATAAGCAATCACAGAAAATTAGTCCCCAGAAGATATGGCTTGAAAGAAATATTTTTTTAAGTTCTTCAAAAAAAACAAAAAAAATTATAAATGCCACAAATTCAGACCCTTTTATTTCCCTTATTCTTTTTTTTTTTTTTTTTTTAAATTTTATTTTCTATATTCTATGTTTACATTCCAAAGGCTTTCCCCTTTCCCAGTTCCCACCCACCATAGTTCCCATAGTTCCTCTCCCCCCCATCTGTTCCCCAATAATTCCCCCTCCCCCCTCGGTTTCTTTACTAAACTGGAAGCAATCTTTACAGGCCCAGGGTCCTCTCCTTTCTTCTTCTTGGGAATCATTTGACTTGCTATTTGTGTCTTGAGTATTTAGGGCTTCTGGGCTCATTAATATCCACTTATCAGTGATTGCATTTCAGGTGCATTCTTTTGTGATTGGGTTAATTCACTCAGGATGATATTTTCCAGGTCTAACCATTTACCTACAAATTGCATGAATTCATTATTTTTAATTGCTGTGTAGTATTCCATTGTATAAATATACCACATTTTCTGTATCCATTCCTCCTTTGAGGGATATTTGGGCTGCTTCCAATTTCTGGCTATTATAAACAAGGCTGCTATAAACATAGTGGAGCATGTGTCCTTATTGCATGCAGGGGAATCCTCTGGGTATATGCCCAGGAGTGGTATGCCAGGGTCCTCTGGAAGTAACATGCCCAATTTTCTGAGGAACCGCCAAACTGATTTCCAGAGCGGTTTTACCATTTTGCAATCCCACCAACAGTGGAGGAGTGTTCCTCTTTCTCCACATCCTCGCCAGCACTTGTTGTCTCTTGAGTTTTTAATCTTAGCCATTCTGACTGGTGTGAGGTGGAATCTCAGGGTTGTTTTGATTTGCATTTCCCTGATGACTAATGATGTTGAACATCTTTTAAGGTGTTTCTCGGCCATCCGAATTTCTTCTGGTGAGAATTCTTTGTTTAGCTCTGTGCCCCATTTTTTGATAGGGTTATTTGGTTCTTTGCGGTCTAACTTCTTGAGTTCTTTGTATATATTGGATATTAGCCCTCTGTCGGATGTGGGGTTGGTGAAGATCTTTTCCCACTTTGTTGGTTGCCGTTTTGTCCTTCTGACAGTGTCCTTTGCTTTGCAGAAACTTTGTAATTTTATGAGGTCCCATTTGTCGATTCTTGATCTTAGAGCATAAGCTATTGGTGTTCTGTTCAGGAACTTTTCCCCTGTGCCCAAGTCCTCCAGGGTCTTCCCAAGTTTCTTTTCTAATAGTTTCAGTGTGTCTGGTTTTATGTGGAGGTCCTTGATCCACTTGGAGTTGATCTTAGTACAAGGAGATAAGAGTGGGTCAATTCGCATTCTTCTGCATGTTGACCTCCAGTTGAACCAGCACCATTTGTTGAAAAGGCTATCTTTTTTCCACCGGATGGTTGTGGCTCCTTTATCAAAGATCAAGTGACCATAAGTCTGTGGGTTAATTTCTGGGTCTTCAATCCTATTCCATTGATCTACCTGCCTGTTGCTGTACCAATACCATGCAGTTTTTAACACAATTGCTCTGTAGTACTGCTTGAGGTCAGGGATATTGATTCCCCCAGAAGTCCTTTTATTGTTGAGAATAGTTTTAGCTATCCTGGGTTTTTTGTTGCTCCAGATGAATTTGAGAATTGCTCTTTCTAGATCTATGAAGAATTGATTTGGGATTTTGATGGGGATTGCATTGAATCTGTAGATTGCTTTTGGCAAGATGGCCATTTTTACTATATTGATCCTGCCAATCCAGGAGCAAGAAATATTTTTCCATCTCCTGAGGTCTTCTTCGATTTCTTTCTTCAGGGACTTGAAGTTCCTGTCATACAGATCTTTCACTTGTTTGGTTAGAGTTACGCCAAGGTACTTTATGTTGTTTGTGGCTATTGTGAAGGGTGTTATTTCCCTAACTTCTTTCTCAGCCTGCTTGTCCTTTGAGTACAAGAAGGCTACTGATTTGCTTGAGTTAATTTTATAACCAGCCACGTTGCTGAAGTTGTTTATCAGCTGTAGAAGTTCTCTGGTGGAGTTTTTTGGATCGCTTAAGTAGACTATCATATCATCTGCAAATAATGATACTTTGACTTCTTCCTTTCCAATTTGTATCCCTTTGACTTCCTTATGTTGTCTGATTGCTCTCGCTAGAACTTCAAGTACTATATTGAAAAGATATGGAGAGAGAGGACAGCCTTGTCTAGTCCCTGATTTTAGTGGAATTGCTTCAAGTTTCTCTCCATTTATTTTGATGTTGGCTACTGGTTTGCTGTAGATTGCTTTTACTATGTTTAGATATGGGCCTTGAATTCCTGCTCTTTCCAAGACTTTTAGCATGAAAGGATGCTGAATTTTGTCAAATGCTTTTTCAGCATCTAATGAGATGACCATGTGGTTTTTTTCTTTTAGTTTGTTTATGTAGTGGATTACATTGATGGATTTCCGTATATTGAACCATCCCTGCATTCCTGGAATGAAGCCTACTTGATCATGGTGAATGATCGTTTTGATATGCTCTTGGATTCGGTTGGCAAGGATTTTATTTAGTATTTTTGCATCTATATTCATAAGAGAAATTGGCCTGTAGTTCTCTTTCTTTGTTGGATCTTTTTGTGGTTTAGGTATCAGCGTAATTGTGGTTTCGAAGAATGAGTTGGGCAGTGTCCCTTCTGTCTCTATTTTGTGGAATAGTTTGAAGAGTATTGGTGTTAAGTCTTCTTTGAAGGTCTGGTAGAATTCTGCACTAAAACCATCTGGTCCCGTACTTTTTTTGGTTGGGAGGCTTTCTATAACCCCTTCTATTTCTTTAAGGGTTATGGGACTGTTTAGCTGGTCTACTTGATGCTGATTTAATTTTGGTATTTGGTATCTGTCTAGGAAATTGTCCATTTCCTCCAGATTCTCCAGTTGTTTTGAGTATAGGCCTTTGTAGTAGGATCTGATGATCTTTTGAATTTCCTCTGTTTCTGTTGTTATATCCCCCTTTTCATTTTTAATTTTGTTAATTTGGATACTATCTCTGTGCCCTTTGGTTAGTCTAGCTAAGGGCTTATCTATCTTGTTGATTTTCTCGAAGAACCAGCTCTTGGTTTTGTTGATTCTTTGTATGGTTCTCTTTGTTTCTGCTTGATTGATTTCAGCCCTTAGTTTGATGATTTCCTCTCTTCTACTCCTCCTGGGTGAGTTAGCTTCTTTTTGTTCCAGCGCCTTCAGGTGTGCTGTTAAGTTGCTAGTGTATGCTCTTTCCAGTTTCTTTTTGGAGGCACTCAGGGCTATGAGTTTTCCTCTTAGCACTGCTTTCATTGTATCCCAGAGATTTGGGTAGGTCGTACCTTCATTTTCATTGAAGTCTAAAAAGTCTTTGATTTCTTTCTTTATTTCTTCCTTGACCAGGGTGTCATTGAGTAGAGTATTGTTCAGTTTCCATGTGTATGTGGGCTTTCTGTAGTTCTTCTTGCTATTGAAGACCACTTTTACTCCATAGTGATCCGATAGGAGACATGGGATTAGTTCGGTCTTCTTGTATTTGTTGAGGTCTGTCTTGTGACCAATTATATGATCAATTTTTGAGAAGGTACCGTGCGGTGCTGAGAAAAAGGTATACTCTTTTGTTTTAGGATGGAATGTTCTATATATATCTGTTAAATCCAATTGGTCCAAAGCTTCAATTAGTTTCACTGTGTCCCTGTTTAGTTTCTGCTTTCCTGATCGGTCCATTGAGGAGAGTGGAGTGTTGAAGTCACCTACAATCATTGTGTTAGGTGCGATGTGTGCTTTAAGCTTTAGTAAAGTTTCTTTTACGAATGAGGGTGCCCTTGCATTTGGTGCATAGATGTTCAGTATTGAGAATTCTTCTTGGTGGATTTTCCCTTTGACAAGCAGGAAGTGACCTTCTGTGTCTCTTTTGATGACTTTAGGTTGAAAGTCGATTTTATCTGATATTAGAATGGCTACTCCAGCTTGTTTCCTGGGACCATTTGCTTGTAGAACTGTCTTCCAGCCTTTTACTCTAAGGAGGTGTTTGTCTTTGACACTGAGATGTGTTTCCTGTATGCAGCAAAATGTAGGGTCCTGTTTCCGTATCCAGTCTGTTAGTCTGTGTCTTTTGATTGGGGAATTGAGTCCATTGATATTAAGAGATATTAAGGAATAGTAATTATTACTTCCTGACATTTTGGGAATTGTTATTATTATTTGTATTTGAGTGGTTCTCTTCTTTTGGGTTGGATGAGATGGGGTTTCTATCTTGTTTCTTCTGGGGTGTTGTTTCCCCCCTTGTGTTGGTATTTTTCCCCTATTATCCTTTGTAGGGCTGGGTTTGTAGATAAGTATCTTGCAAATTTGGTTTTGTCGTGGAATATCTTGGTTTCCCCATCTATGGCAATTGAGAGTTTCGCTGGGTATAGTAGTCTTGGCTGAAGTTTGTGTTCTCTTAGGGTCTGCATAAGGTCTGCCCAGGATCTTCTAGCTTTCATGGTCTCAGGTGAGAAGTCTGGTGTAATTCTGATAGGTCTTCCTTTATATGTTACTTGTCCCTTTTCTCTTACTGCCTTTAATATTCTTTCTTTGTTTAGTACATTTGGGGTTTTGACTATTATGTGACGGGAAGTATTTCTGTTCTGGTCCAGTCTATTTGGGGTTCTATAGGCTTCTTGTATATTCATGGGCATCTCTCTCTTTAGGTTGGGGAAATTTTCTTCCATAATTTTGTAGAAGATATTTGCTGGCCCTTTAAGTTGTAGATCTTCATTCTCATCTATCCCTATAATCCTTAGGTTTGGTCTTCTCATTGTGTCCTGGATTTCCTGAATGTTTTGGGTTACCAGCTTTTTGCATTTTGCATTTTCTTTAATTGTTGAATCCATGGTTCCTATGGTATCTTCAGCATCTGAGATTCTGTCTTCTATCTCTTGTATTCTATTGTTGATATTTGCATCTATGACTCCTGATTTCTTCCCAAGGTTTTCTATTTCCAACATTGTCTCCCTTTGCGATTGCTTAGTTGTTTCTACTTCTGTTTTTAGATTTTGTATGGTTTTGCTCAGATCTTTCAGTTGCTTGTTTGTGTTTTCCTGTAATTCTTTAAGGGATTTTTGTGTTTCCTCCTTTATGACTTCTACTCGTTGACCCATGTTCTCTTGTATTTCTTTGGGTGATTTTTGTTTCTCCCCCTTATTGGGATTCACTTTTTGCTCTATATTCTCCTGGATTTCTTTAAGTGATTTTTGTGTCTGCCTTGTATGGGCTTCTAGTTTTTGATCTATTTTCTCCTCTATTACTTTAAGAAATTTATCTAAGTGATCCTCAATCTGCATCTTTACCAGTGATTTTAGATCTGAGTCTTGTTTTTCTGGTGTGTTGAGATATCTGGGATTTAATTGTGTTTGTCTTGCAATGGCTTCTAGCTTTTGATCTATTTTCTCATGTATTACTTTAAGAGATTTATCTAAGTGTTCCTCTATCAGCATCCTGACCAGTGATTTTAGATCTGAGTCTTGTTTTTCTGGTGTTTCGGGGTATCCAATATTTATTGCTGTTGGGGAACTGGGTTCGGATGCCGCCATATTGCCTTGACTTTTGTTAGTAGCGATCTTACGTTTGCCTTTTGCCATCTGGTTAACTCTGGTGTTAGTTGGTCCTGTAGATACTAGCTGGTGCTTGACCCTCCTGTGGGGTTGTAAGGCTATTTCCCAGTGACTGGGATACCTGAATCACTGTCCTGCGGGGCTCTTGCTCACAGATTGCTGACAGGTGCCCTGAGTCCCCCGAGGTCTTAACCTCAGGATATCCCAGGTATTTGGTTCCGCCTGTTGGGCGGCTGCTCTGCACTGCTCCTGCTCAGGGTTCGCTGTCTGATATCCTGTTTCCCCAGGGGTCTTAAAGTTGGGATATCTCAGTTATCTGGTTCCGCCTGCTGGTCCCAAGCTGCTGGGAAGCTGGCTGGGTCCGGTTTCCAGCTTCCCTGCCACTGGCTGGATGGGAGGCTGGTTCGGCCTCCGGCTGGGTCTGGGTACCTGGCACACTGGCTGACTCTGGCTTCCTCACCACCAGCTGGACGGGAAGCTGCAGGCAATATGGCAGCTGCCTGCAGGGAGCTCGGGGTCCGCCCCGCGCGCGAGTGCAGAGTGCACCCGCTATTCTGTGCCCAATTCCCACTCCAGGCCTGAGTCCCCGAAGGTCTTAAGCTCGGGCTGTGTCGGGTACCTGGTTCTGCCGCCGCCGCCGGATGGTTCTGAGCACCTGGGACGCTGGGTGACCCTCCGGCTTCCCCACCGCCAGCTGGGCGGGAAGCTGCAGGCAATATGGCAGCTGCCTGCAGGGAGCTCGGGGTCCGCCCCGCGCGCGAGTGCAGAGTGCACCCGCTATTCTGTGCCCAATTCCCACTCCAGGCCTGAGTCCCCGAAGGTCTTAAGCTCGGGCTGTGTCGGGTACCTGGTTCTGCCGCCGCCGCCGGATGGTTCTGAGCACCTGGGACGCTGGGTGACCCTCCGGCTTCCCCACCGCCAGCTGGGCGGGAAGCTGCAGGCAATATGGCAGCTGCCTGCAGGGAGCTCGGGGTCCGCCCCGCGCGCGAGTGCAGAGTGCACCCGCTATTCTGTGCCCAATTCCCACTCCAGGCCTGAGTCCCCGAAGGTCTTAAGCTCGGGCTGTGTCGGGTACCTGGTTCTGCCGCCGCCGCCGGATGGTTCTGAGCACCTGGGACGCTGGGTGACCCTCCGGCTTCCCCACCGCCAGCTGGGCGGGAAGCTGCAGGCAATCTATTTCCCTTATTCTTAGTTGATCTCTGCAACTGCTCAAATGATGGTAGTGACAAAGCATTGTTCCATTATACATTCCAAATTAATGACGTGAGTGACAGCCATTCGGTCATACAGGATGGGAGACCGAGATCACCTGCTGTCGGCTCCCAACCATACTTTCAATTGTTTAAAAGTAGATCCAGGTGCACTGTACACTTTTACTGCAAACTCTAGCATAGCCACTAGAAAAATTTATAAAAAGAAATGTAACTGATATGGGAATAGAACCTTATCAATGGAACTCTATAAAATGATCAAGTATGATTAGCAATGGTACAAAACTGAGACATTTACAAAGATAAACACGAGAGAGAGCAAAGTCATAAACGCAGTCACCATTTACTCAAGTGTATCCATTATCACTTCGATTATAAATGGTCAGAAAGAAACTGAAAAATCATACAAAGAAACCCTTTTCCACTAGCTATAAGAAACACACTTCAAAAATAAAGGAACAGATAGTTGAAATGAATAAAGAGAAATGACAAAAACAAAAAGGAAAGCAAAGGAATGAAAATATATTCTACTAAACACAAATACAAGAAAGCTGCAGAAATGCTGATCATTTCAGAGCAGGGAAAGCGGCTATGACCGCTGCACAGTGGCAGAGGTCAGTCAGTACTCCAACAAGGCATAAAAGTCCGTACTATGTATGCTCTGGACATCAGAGGATCTTAGAGACTCCCCAGTCAAACCCTTATATATTGCTTGCAAAAATATAAATGACTGTAGCCATCATGGAAATCAATATAGAGGTTCCTTTTTAAAGGGCTAAAATTAACACCTCTATATGATCCAGCTATACCACACCTGCAGTATACCCAGATGTCACATCACCACAGCAATATGGGCATATCTAAGTGTATTGCAACACCTCCCAATACCCAAGATTTGGAATCAACCTAGATGCCTACCAACAGATAAACGAGTAAAGAAAACGTGCTATGGAAACACAATGGAGTTTTATTTGACCATTAACTAAAATGAAATTATATCACTTGGAAGAAAGTGGATGAAGCTAGCCATATGATGTTACAGCAGAATTACCCAGACTGGAGTGACAACAGGGGAATGCAGAGGATAAGACAGGGAGGGAAAGAAAGACAGATATGCATGTTTCCTGTGATGTGGGAATCTAGTTTCAGGTATGTCAGAAGGGAGGCTGTGTGGGAGGCATAGGGGACCAGCAGGAAGGCAAAGGATAAAGAGGAGGAGAAGGAGGAGGAGGAAGAGGAAGAGGAGGAAGAAGAGAAGAGGGAGAACACAGTGAGAGAGAGAGAGAGAGAGAGAGAGAGAGAGAGAGAGAGAGAGAGAGAGGCACGCATGCATGCACACACGTGCACATGCACAAGTATACTCACATGATCGTACACAGGCACACTCACCCACACACCTAGGCACATGCACATGTACACCCACATGTACACGTATACACGCATACATGAGGCAAAAGCTGGTAGAACTGCAGTAGGAAATACACAATGCATTATTGCAACTGGAGATGTCAATGTCTTCTCTCAGTAATTAACAGATTCAGCAGGCAGAAAATCAATAAAGATGTAGTTAAACTGAGTACCTCATCAGTCAACTAGATCCAATTGACATCTTACAGACTAATTTACCCACGGACTATATATTCTTTTCAGGCTCAAATGGGGCTTTCACCAAGATCTGCCACAACTGTGCACCATAAAACACACTTGAACAAATTTCCAGGTACAAAAATTATACTGATATGTTCGCATGGAATTAAACTATAAATCAGAAACGGGGAGCTGCAGAGATGGCTCAGCAAGCAAAATCACTTTCTTCCCTAGAAGGCAGGAATTGGATTCCCAGCGCCATGTAAACACCAAATGACATGGCAGCCTGCCTGTAATCCCAGCTCAACTAGCCAAGTCGGTGAGCTCTGGGTTCAAGTGAGAGAACCTGTCTCAGTATATACGGTAGAGAGTGACTGAGAAAGACACTCAAAGTCAAACTCTATCCTCCACAGGCACACACACCTGTGTCCTAACACATGCAGCAGATATACACACATACATACACACATGCATATATACATATATACATATATTTCCTAACACATGCATCAGACATATATACATATACATATATAAACATACATATATACACACACATATGCCCTAACACATGTAGCAGACACATACATACACATACATACATACATACATACACATATACACCCTAACACATGCAGCAGACATATATATGTACATACACACATACATACATACATACATATGCATTAACACATGCAGCAGATATACACACAAATACATACATACATACATACACACATATACACAAATACATACATATACACATATACAGACATATATAATACATATACAGAGAAAGAGAGATGTATGCATGCACATGTATACACTTGTTGTAATAACAGAAAACATCTTTAAAATCCTCACATATTTGAGTATTAAACCTCTCATGGAGCAAGAAAGAAATCCCAAGAGAAAAATTTAAAACAATTTACATTATTTTTAATATATTTTATTATGTGTATGGATGTTTTGCCTGTGTGTACTTTCATGTACTATGTGTGTGCCTAGTGCCCACAGATGCCAGAAAAGAGCAACTGAGCCCCTGGGACTGGGGTTACAGATGGTTGTGAGCCACCATGTGGTTGCTGGGAATTGAACTCAGGTCCTCTGTAAGAGCTGTCAGTGCTTTTAACCACTGAGCCATCTCTCCATTCCTAAAATATGTTTTAATTAAATGAAAATGTGTGAGATGCAATAAAAGCAGTGCTTATGTAGAATGGTACAATGCTGACTAGTCAACCTGGGAATGATCTGATCTACACCGTAGCTTCCGTGTAGCCTGCAACAGAAAGAGGAGCAGTATGAACTGGAAGAAAAGAGAACAAACAATAAAATAGGTAAAGGGGCAATCAAAATAGGAAACAATAGAGAAACCAAAAGCTTGTATCTTCAAATATAAATAAAATTGATAAACATACAGGCAAAAGAAGCCAAGAAAAAAGGGAAGATATACATATCCAAAATGAAAGAAGAGCCATCACTTCTTATCCCATGATAAAGGAATAATATGAACAAGTCTGCAGCCACAACTTAGTAACTCAGATAAAACTGACTGACGCCTCGATAGACACATTCTATGAAACTTACACATAGAAGGCCCAGGACATAGCAAAATCAGCAAAGTATTTGCCAAAGAAGCAGGAAGACGCAAGTTCAATCACAGAACTTGAGAGGGGAGGGGCACGAAGCCAGGTGTGGCGATGCGCAGCCCTTGATGTCCCTGCTCTGGGAAGCTGAGACAGGCCCGTCTCTGGAAGTGACTCAGTAAGGGATCACAGACCCAGACAGTCTCCATCATGAAGCCTATCGAACACTGAAGGGAAGAGGACATGCGTTCTACGGACTCAGGAAACAGAGAAGTTAGCATTTTCTAACCTATCCTCTGAGGATTGAATTACCCCAAGACGGAAACCAGAAAAAGGTTTAACAGAAAGGGAAAACCACAGCCAATCTCTTTCAGGAATGAAGATTAAAAGTCTTGAGAAAATATTATCAAATTGAATCCAGTAAGCACAATCATGCAATCACTAGCAGCAGAATTTAATCCAGGTGTGGTGGCTTGAACAGGAATGGCTCCCATAGATTCATATGTCTGAATGTCTGGCCCATAGGGAGTGGCACTATTAGGAGGCGTGGCCTTGTTAGAGTAGGTGTGTCATTGTGGGGGTGGGCTTTGAGGCCTCATGTGCTCAAGTTCCTCCCAGTGTGGAAGAGAATCTCCTGGCTACCTGCAGAAGAGAGTTCCTTCTGCTCAAGAGGTAGAAAACTTTCAGATCCTCCAGCACAATGTCTGCCTGCCTGCTACCATGCTTCCCGTCATGATGATAATGGACTGAATCTCTGCAAATATAAGCCAGCCCCAATTAAATGTTTGCCTTTATAAGAATTGCCTTGGTTATAGCAATAAAATTCTAACTAAGTCACCAGATATGTAACATTTAAAAAAATACAATAATATAATTCATCACTTCCATGGGCTAAAAAAAAAAAAAATTATCCATGCCCAATAATACAGAAAAAGCATTTGTAAACTCTAAGCCCCATGCATGATTTCTCAGCTAATCAGAAATAAAAAGGACTTTTCTCAGCATAATATATAACAACAGAGAGAGAAGCCAACAATTCATAAGTTTATCAGCCATAAAATACATAATGTTCATATAATGAAATATTCAGCCATCAAAAGGAATAAATAATAAATCCTACAACATGTCTGAATTTTGAAAATCTATATATGATTGCTGATTTTATTCTTAACAGAAACCATTTATAATCGCAAAAACTGTTAAAAACTGAAAGATCCTTTGTCTGGTGAATGGATATACATACCGTGCTATAGTCAAACCGTAAAATATACCACCGGGAAAAAAATCAATGAGTGCTATGTGTAGCAATGTAGATAGATCACAAGGTCATTGAGCCAAATGAAAACTGATGGTTTCAAATGATCACGTATCGTGTAATAAGTTAAAGACTGTGTTAGCAAGGAGGGGGCTATAGACTAGGCCCTCTCATAATCCCCATTTAATCTGGGAATTAAACTTATTTAGATTTTTTTATAATGATCCACTAAAATTGAAAATATAATTCTTCAAACTCAATTTATCATCACCTATAGAATGCTACCCAGGGCCACGTGATCAGAAGGCTGTCACCAACAGGAGAGACAGATGCGCCTGGAGAGAAAGAGTACCCAGCAGCAAGATGAGCACATACTGAATTCCTGCAAGATTCCTGCAGGAGCCACGGTCAGGCAGCTCTGGCAGGCACCTCCAACACAGAGAACATAATCCCCCTTCTCTCTGCAGCAACAGTTGAGGGAACACATTCAGGGCAGAGGCTCAAGTGGGTTCTCACCCTGTCATAGCCTCATGGAATCAAATCTTGTTTTGAACTATTCTGGCAGAATTAACGTTATCCCATTCATCCAAAATTACCCACCCAGAGTAGATTATTTACCAGCAACAGCTAGAGAGGAATCGCTCAACTGTGCATATCTCATGTCTGCCCAGACAGGCAATGTAAGAGCTGAGAATGAGAGTTGCAGGGGCGTTTCCCAGCATCCCATTCTGTAAGACTCTGGAAGAGAAGGTGCTAAGCTGTCTCCTAGGCTCCATTCCCTCCCACTCTCCCACCCAGACACCCAGTTCCTTAGGAAGGATTTAGGAAACTGTTTCCCTGGCGGTATCTACAAACTGCAGTGCAGCAGACACAGACAGATGAGGTAAGGGATAAAGGCCAAGGTGAAAATGACTTCTATGTGAGCAGCGAAAGATGAAAGAGCCATGGGGCTCCCATGACGAGTATATAAGCAAGATAATGAGATTAAAGAATGGGCGTCCTGGGGCTAGAGAGATAGCTCAGCAGATAGGAGCTCATAGTTCACACTGCTCTTGAAATGTCGGTTCCCAGCACCAACATGGGACACTAAAGACTGCCTGTACCTCTTCTAGCTCTGATGGGAGCGGGGGCTCTGACACCTTCTTCACACAAACACATGCACACACACAATCTTTAAAGAAAAGGTATAAATTATAAGGCATGATTTAAAAATATGGAGGATTGTCTACCCATATGAAAGAAGAGACTCGACTAGAAACAAACATGAGGTTGCTTCTCCACTTGTCAAGTGAGCTTCTGATGGACAGGCACTCAGTATCTAGAGTTCTCCAGAGGCTGCCACCCTCAAAGAGCTGAGATGCTGGCTTACTTGGGTCTGTAGAACATTCCCTCATTGTGTAGCACGAGCAAGGACAGGCCCATACCTGTCACCACATTCTTTTTTTTCTGGAAATTTATACTAAGGATGTAATGGACAAAGAAGTGTTGTAGAAAGACATTTTCCTTGGTACTGACACAAGGACAAACAGCCAAACGTCCGTGGTCCTCAAAGTACTTTTTGTCCTGGCAACTCTTTTAAATCACTCACATGCTCTGAAATTATCAACTGTCACCCATCATCTGCACAGTCGTGTCCCACCCTCTGCCTTCCCCGTGTGGCCACAGCTGCTGCTTAACCTTGCTTGGCTATTCAAGAGTGAATTCCAGCTCCTCCTCCTCCTCCTCCTCCTCCTCCTCCTCCTCCTCCTCTTCCTCCTCTTCCCTTCCTTATCCAAATACACTGCAAATACCCACTACTGTGGTTTGAATATCCTTGTCCCATCCAGTCTTCATGTTGGAACCGAAGGCAGTACTTAGAGGTATGGCCATGGGGATTTTGCCCTTGTAGATGGGATTAGGTGCCTTTAGCATCCTTCCCCTCAAAGGACACTGCATTCAAGTTGCCATTTTGGGAGCAGAGACTACACCATCACCAGACAGCTCACTGGTGTCTTCAACTTAAACTTCATCCTAGATAGTGGAGCTGTAAAAAATACTGTCTGCTCTTTATAAATCACCAGTCTCCAACACTCTTCTGTAGGATTGTCTCCAACACTCTTCTGTAGCATTACAGAACAATATGACTGCCTCCAAACACTCAAGTCCAACCTCCAGGCACCATTGCTATTTCTTCCTCATCCCTCAATCCCCTTTCCACCTTCAAATCTTTCAGAAGATCCATCTGTTTCCCCCTTGCAATGGTGAACCTACCACCTCTGTAGTCTAAGTCATCAGCACCACTCCCTGAATGCCGCCATGATTCTCCCAATGGCTTCTCAGTGTTGTCTTCCTGATGTTCTGATCTTTTCTCTATCCTTCAGAGCCCTAGATCCCCAAGACACAAATTCAATCTCATCACTCCTCCATGTTCACAGGCCTTCAGCGGCTTCTGGATCTCTACAGGATCTGCCCAGATCGATGCTACTGAAAAGGGCGTAGGAACCTCCGGCCACCCTTCCAGCAGCTCCCCTCATTCACAGGTTTCCTGTCTTCAGATGTGCCGTGCACCTTTTCTTCCCTGGCCTGAGCAGCTTGGACACTGGGTAAATTGCTGAGGATGCTGAGAGCTGCTGCTCTTCTGTGGATACTTTTCACTTAGAAATGAAAGACATGGCCGGGCAGTGGTGGCGCACGCCTTTAATCCCAGCACTTGGGAGGCGGAGGCAGGCGGATTTCTGAGTTCGAGGCCAGCCTGGTCTACCGAGTGAGTTCCAGGACAGCCAGAGCTACACAGAGAAACCCTGTCTCGAAAAACCAAAAAAAAAAAAAAAAAAAAAGAAAGAAAGAAAAAAGAAAGAAAGAAAAAGAAAGAAATGAAAGACATAAAGCCTAGAACTGTGGTTCATACGGCAAATCAAGTGCTTGACAGGAGGCTGAGGCAGGAGAATCTCCAGTTCCAGGCAAGCCTAGGCTACATAACAAGACTTCCTCAAAATGCAGGGGAAGAGAAGGAATTGAAAAAAAAGGAAGGGAGGGAGGGAGGGAGGGAGAAAGGGAAGGAGGGAGGAAGGGTTGAGGAAGGAAGGGAGGGAGGGAGGGAGAGTTGAGGAAGGAAGGAAGGGAAGGAGGGAGGGAGGAAGGAAGGAAGGAAGGAAGGAAGGAAGGAAGGAAGGAAGGAAGGGAGGGAGGGAGGGAGGAAGACAGGCAGGGAGGGAGGGAGGTAAGAAGGAAGGAAGGAAGGAAGGAAGGAAGGAAGGAAGGAAGGAAGGAAGGAAGGAAGGGGGAAATGCTTAGATAGACAGTAATTTCTTAAATTCCCAGACACTGTTTTTACACCACATTATCTGTGGGAAAGTAAGTTCTGACAGATGAGTCTTGAAATCTTGCCATTCGGTTGGTGCCAGCTAACAGGGACTAGTCCTTTCCACCACTCCCTGACTACTTCCTCTCTTCTTCTGTCACCTCCTACACACTTTCTGTCACCACCTGCACTGTTTCCAACAACCTTGGGCAAACACAGCCACTTTACCTCCTGGAGATACAAGAATAAAGAGATCTATGGCCAGGGCAAGAAAAGTTGGGCAGACACTTCATAACAGAGCTGGAAATAGCCAGGAGAGAAGTGAAGGCCAAGTCTCCAGACAGTCCTCAGAGAAGACATCCGCAGAGGAAAGTCGTTAAATACCCCTGGAGCAACCAGAGGCCATGGACCCTCGTGAGGAACTGGGAATCACTGGGTGGCCAGAAGAGCTTTGAAGTCAGCACAGAACCAGACTCTGCTTCCCTTCAAGAGCTCTATGTAATTCTCTTTGCACAATGTCACCTGTTATTGTGCTGGTCATATGCAAATTTCTCAACAAATGCTATCTACTTATGATATTAACCCTGGGCATGGGTGGGCACAGAAGGCAGCACAGCTATAAACCTACAAAACCACGGCTTGAGAACAGAAAGGGCTTCACAAGAGAGGGCTGAAAGTGGCCTTGGGACCTACAAACTAAATGTCCTTATCCCTTCCACTCAGAGCAGCCACAGTGACCACAGTACTAGAAATGCAGATCCAGGGTATCCCAGACCTCCTAGTCAGAACCTGCATCATCACCAGCTAAGATTCATCTCATGGTAAAAGTTCAGGGTGCTGCTTCTTGGAGTCCCTGTGGTGTGTTCGGAAGAACCAGTTACAACCAGCTGCAGCCAGTTGAAATGTGGCAGTAGGATTCTGTACGATATTCAAAGAAGACCCACAACTAGGACTAGTCAGTGGTCTACAGAACCTGAGAAACTGCTTTCTTAAGTCAGAAGGCAGGAACTGAAAGGAATCATCAGACAAAGGACTTAGAACAGAAGACGAGTCAAACTTTCTATATCACGTGGGCTTATATGACACTAGGCGTGAGAACTTAGGGTGGACCTGCAGAGAAGTAGACCAGGTGGACAAAAGGGTCAGAGACTAGAGAGAAATGGCAGGTGGGGAAGTGTCCAGAGCTGTCTCACACTGCTCCCATGCAGACTGGCCACACTGCATTAGCCTACCAAACCACTCTTGGCTTCTGCAAGTAGTACTGCTAATAATGAGGCCAATGGAGCAAGGGACGCCCTGGACTCTCCAAGAAGGACTGCATCACCTTGCTCCTATGCCATCGGCTGGGTATATAAGACACCTGCTAGGGAGGTGTGTTGTCTTCAAAAGAGGACAAAGCCAGCAGTAAAGGAAGTGGAATAATTAGCGGAGAGAAATCCTGCGTGACTAAGTATTTCAGTTAATGATAGCGAAGTATGGTGTGGCAGACTCAGAGGTCTGTTCCGAGAGAGGCTCTCAGCAATCCTCCCCACCCACACCCCCACACCTGCCAGGGACTCGCTGGTAGAAGGAAGTCGGCCTGTGAATTGCCACACCTTCCTCTCCCATTTAACCTGTTTTGTTTTTTCTTTTCTGCTTTTGTTATTGCTGTGGTGAGCTTTTCTTTGCCTCGTTTTGTTTTTTGACACAGGTTCTCACTCTGCCATTCATACTGCCATGAAACTCATAATCCTCCCGCCCAGGTTTCCTAGCTAGGGGTACTCCAGGCCAACTTCCAATCCCTGAGTTACATTTAATTTCAGAATCTTCTTTTTATCATGTGCTTTTCAGAGAATCTAGCTGCTCGGTGAGGTGCCTCTCTGAACCAAAAGCAAGAGGTTATTCCTGTCCCAGTTCACCACTTTGCTGCCACTGGGCTCTACCTTTGAAAAATTCCCTAGGATCCTGAAGGAGGCTTCGACTAGTAGAATTAATCATTACATCCCCAAGAAGGATCGTGTGTGTGTGTGTGTGTGTGTGTGTGTGTGTGTGTGTTGTGTGCACTCATGCATGTGTGTCTGCATGCCTGTAGATGCCAGAGGCAGGTGTCAGATATCTAGGACTTCCCGTCTTTTTGCCTTGCACAGAGTCTCTCGCTGAACCTAGATAGTGCTGATTCCGTCACACTGGCTAACTAGCAAGCCTTAGGAATCCAAGTGTTCATGCTCTCACTGGGATTATAGGTATGAGCTGCCACGCTTGGCTTCTTACATTGGTGGAGTGAATCCAAACTCAGGGCCCATGCTTACACGGCAAGCGCCGAGCTAACTGAGCCATCTATCCCCCCAGCCCAAAATACCAGGAGCTTTGGCAGCTTATTATTAAAAGTACCCATTATGAAAAAAGGGTATGGAAACCTCTGATTAACTAAGGTATATTAGCATGGCACATTGTCATTCAGGCCTGCTGCTGTGGCCCCTGCCAACCCAAATTCGCATCAATGGACATGATGTTGAAAGAGATATGTGTTTAAGCAGTAACCAAACCACTCATTTCTGGGAATCGCCGCTGCTTAATGGGAGAGCACACGCTAAATGCTCTTATGTGGCTGCTGTTGTCTCCACTTTACAGATGTGGAAACGGAGTCTTGGGAAATCTAAAACATGGTTTGAATTCGCACAGAAGTCAAGCAACAAAGCAGTGTTTCAAACAAGCAAGAGCCTGACTCCAGTTAGTATCTTCTCTTTTGAGTCCCTCCTTTCTGTTTAGAAAATGAATACCATGTCATCCGGCCCTAGCAGAGAGGCCTGGAGTGAACAATGCCCCAGAGTCACTCATGCAGGCTGGTCCCAGATGCATCCTATTAATTCCCCATCCTCCTCGGCCATAGATTCACTCTTACCCTGACCCAGACTTTCAGGAGAAAAGAGAGCCATGCCCAGCAGTACCTGTGTCCTTTGCCCACGGCCGCATCCAGATGTCTCCGCAAGCTGGTCTAGGCCTCCTTCGCTTTAGAGGACTTCTCAGCAATACACAGGGACCAATGGCCCACAACTCTCTCCTGAAGGAGCCGCCCCAGTCCTGCGGAGTCTGCCTCTGTTTACTGCTTGTCACCAAGCACTCGGTGACAGTCGCTAAGCCCAGTGAGTGTGTCAACAAGGCCCCTCCACTTCCCTGCCACCGGCTGGCTGCCTTGGGGCCCTGCTGTCTCCTAGAGCTTGTTCTCAAGGCCAGTGGGCCTGAGAGCTCAGCCGGATTAGGAGCTGCTGAAGGGCTGAAGGCTCAGGAAGGCTTTTGCAGTGATGTCACTTTAGCACCTGGTCTACAACAAAAGAAAGATCCCTGAAAGGGGGTGGGGGCAGTTACAGGGGAAATCTCAAGAGCCACAGCTTGGCTTCATCAATTTCCCCAGGCCGCCCTGCCCCCAACAGTCAGACTCCAGACCTGCACCCAACATAACCCAGGAACATACAAGATCCTACCTGGGCCCCAAGGACCTAAAGCTGCTGATGGAAAGGCAAGAGGCATCCCCCTGCCTCTGGTGCCTGAACTCAGGAAGGACTGGGTTGGGACAAAGAGGAGCGAGAGACAGGTCACAGCTCTCTAGAGATGGCCATGGAAGAACAGATCGTGTGAGCCCTTTCAGAATCAACCGTGTGAAACTGAGTATTTTTTCGAAAGGGAAAGAAAAATACACGGTTAAATTTAATACATTTTTGATGCAGCTGATGAGGCCAGTGAATGAGTATATTCTCCCCTGCAGTAGTAAGAAGATAGCTCAAGGTCTCTCCCTCTAAGGAATGCCGGGTACATACCTCATCTGAAAAACCCAACTACTCAGAAGCAACTTCATAGTTAAACTTGCAAAGCCCCATGGAAGCATCTGAAAAAGGATGCGCACAGTCTGGCTGTTTTATTTAGTTTCGTAATAACAGGTAAAATTATCATAGTCTATCTTTGTAATATACTAAAACCCTAAAAGCCATTAAGTGCCTGTCAATAGTGGGTCTGCCAACAGAGTGTGGTTTACACAGAGAAGAAAACTACACGCACAGCTGTGCAGAGAACAGAACCAGATCTGGGTCTCTGGAACTTAGCAGCTGCCTGCCAGGAACATGCTTTTCCACAGGTGTTGGATAGCCCGATAAGATTCGTTTTATTGCAAATAGATAAGCATAAAAACCAAGTATATGGAGCTGGAGATGGCTCCGCGGTTAAGAGCACTGGCTGCTCTTCCAGAGGACCCAGGTTCCACTTCTAGCATCCACATGGCAGCTCACAGCCATATGCAACTCCAGGTCCAAGAGATTCAAGCCTTCTTCTGGCCTTTGAGGGCACTCCGTACACATGGTGCACAGACATACATGCACACAAGACACCATACATGTAAACATCTTAAAATGGGGAAAAGGTAAAAATAAGCACATGTATGCATATTCTTTATTTAAATAAACCATGAATATGTAAGAGTTGTTGCTTTGGGGAGAAAAAAAATATTACCTACTTTTCCTCCTTGTGGTTTTGTATTATATTGTTTTAAAACAAAACAAAAAACCCACAGCCGGGCGGTGGTGGCGCATGCCTGTAACCCCAGCAGTCTGGGAGGTAGAGGCAGGCAGATTTCTGAGTTCGAGGCCAGCCTGGTCTACAGAATGAGTTCCAGGACAGCCAGGGCTACACAGAGAAACCCTGACTCCAAAAAACCAAAACCAAAACCAAAACAAACAAACAAAACACAATATTGTACAAAATTTTATCCTTTTACACCTAAAGTTACTTTTACTAGCACTCCTGATTAGCTAGAAAAGATGTTTTATGATCCGTGTGAGCATCTGTGCTATTTCTCCTGAATTACTCTATAAAATCGGATTCGACCTGGGAGTTGGTAACACTCAGGTCCGAAGGGTCTGCCTTGGAGCTTTTTAGCCTTTGTCTCTGCGGCCAAGCTAGGAGCAGGTGTGTCTCCAGCAGGCGCCACGTGATTAATTCACCCTTAGGAATCTCTTCATGCCAGCTATGCACACTTGCAGACAGTCCCAGAGGGAGAAAGTACATTTCTCTGCTCATGTAGCTGTTTGTGGTAGAACACAGAACAACAACACCTCAGACGGAGCCATGCTGGTGGCGCCGGTCCACCTGAAGCCACTGCCACCCCATCTTTTCTCTTAGAAATGCTTGCCCTTAAAGCGAGTCTCCACTTCTATAGGTTCTATAGGTTGAATTAAAACAAGTGGAAAAGATCTTACTTCAATATTGAAGTGTTTAAATTTATATGTTTTTAAATTTTTCAACTGACTTCATTCTCAAGTCCTATTTATTCATAATTATGTAGGGTCCTTGAAGGTATGGCATCAAATAAATAGAGACCCAACGCTGAAACCAGCTGTCAGTGAACAAGGGTCTCTGGACAAAGCATATACAGATAGACCATAATTGTACTCCATAGATATATGGAATTATTCCATATGGTTATAAAGGCTTACATCCCATAATCTATCTGCAAGCTGAAACCCCACTCTAGGAGATGAAACAGTTCCAATCTGAGTTCAAAGCTTGAGGGAACCAGGATAGCCAAACGGGTTAAGCCCCAGCTCAGGGGCAAATTGGCCTGAGAGAAAAAGCACTTTTCTTTTTATCTGTTGGCATGACCCTAACTTCCATTGCTAAAAGATCTGGGCCACTAGCAGTTTTTCCTGAATTGGGTTGTTCTAGTTTCCCACAGACCCAAACCACAAGACATGGCAGATGATTTCCAGCGAGGGGAGGGCATGCATAAGCTAAACACAAACGCCTCACCGGCACCCAGTCGAAGCTTACAACCTCAGTCCAGGTCCAAGGGAGACTGACCTTTGGTCAGACTGTCTTCTCTAGCCGAGGTGTCCAAGGGAATAATGTACATAATTCGGTACAGTTTGGGATGCCAACACTGGTGCTTCCATCCCTACAGGGCAAAATCCTTACTCTTGGTGTGCAGACAGTGTGCACTGCTGTAGTTCACAGGTTTGGTGCAAATTTCTCTTTCTGATTTGTGCTTTAAGGATCTTGACAATCTCAATGAGGATGGCTGGAAAGCTGGAAAGATGGAAGAACTGACTATTTAACTGTTAAAGAATATTTCAGCCCATTAGCGAGACACTGGAAGTCACTGTCTGGAATGCTCATCGAAAGGGCCAAATGCTACTTTGTCCGGATGCCTTTCTCACTCAGTCTCAGTAAGAAATCTGGAAGAAGACAAGCCTACCCCAGAGACTAAGTACTTAACATGTGGATCAGTTGCTTTTCTCAATGCAAAACGTGACAGAAGCATCTTTTGGGGATTTTTTTTCCTCTTGTCTCATTGTTTAGGGGCATTTCAGAGTGACTCTGCAGTGTTGTGAACATGTGGAGAGGCCACTCAGGTGGCATCCAGCTCAGCAGCTAAACAATGACAAAGGAAGCAGGGCCAGGCTTAAAGGCCTGTCCCCAGGGACACACCTCCACCAGTCAGGCTCCACCCCCTAAAGGTTCCAGAGCATCCCAAAATAGTACCACCAGATGTTCAAACAGCCTGCCGGGAACATTTTACATGCACACTATAACAGCACATGTGTCCTCTGCCTGTGGCAGAATAGTAAAAGCATTTGGAGATTCTAGAGTTGTTCTAGGGTAAAAAGAAGGAGAAAACAACCAGACCTCTGGAAACATCTGGAATTACAGAGTATCACCCTCACTGGTTACTGTTTATTTGGAAGTCTTCAACATCTGGGCTACAGAGATGGCTCAGTCAGTGAGTGGCTTGCCATGCAATCACGAGAATGAGGATTTGAAATCTTGTCAGCCATGTGGTGGCAAAAAGCTGGACATGCCAGCACATGCCTCAAGTCTCAGCCCGGGGGAGGTAGAGATGGAAGATCCCTGGAGCTCTTTGGTTAGGCAGCCTGGTTACTCTGTGAGCTTCAGACTCATTGAAAGACTGTCTCAAAAAGTAAGGTGGAGATTTGTTGAAGAAAACATCCAATGTTGACCTCTGGTCTCCACACACAAACACACAAGCACATACATGGACACAACATGCCTGTATGCAAATGTATATGCAGAACCAACAACTTGTAGGCACTCGAGCTTCTAACAGTTCCCATTTGCCATTGGGAAAGAATCCAGCAAAGGCAGAAGACACTCTTTT